>JAQGCB010001003.1:0-16789 GCA_034698835.1 Protaphorura tricampata | reverse complement strand
GAATTTTTTTGTTCCCCTAATTTTGTTGTCTTTGTTCTCTCTCGTACGTACGTTCGATTTTTCCCATATGACTTCTGGAGTTGGCAACTGGCGAGGCCACACACAATGTCCTTGACTGAATAGAATTGAATTGGATATGTATTCAAGCGCGTGCTATTTTTTGCAACAGTTGCAAGTTGCATGCAGAAATATTGATAAATGCTCAAGAATATTCGAAAGTGAGTCAAGGAGGAATCGAACCAAGGCCGATGTAAAAAATGTAATAAGCCGGTCGTTCACCTTTCACCTAAAATTTGCCCTACTAAAAATTGGCCTCTTTGCATAATTTCTCTAAAAACCTATTCCTCTTTCAAGTACATACTAATTTCCTAATTTTAATTTCAAACAGAATCTATGATCGTGAACATCATCAGATGTTACAAAATTCTGAGAATTCATATTAGTGCATAAATACAACACACAAGTTTAAAACGAAACCTGCTGTACCAGAAATAGAAGCAGTAGCAAAATCGTATGAGATAAAGAGGAATCGTTGTTAATTATAAATTAATTACCATTTCATTTTAAGTCTGTATGTATGAAACACAAGGAGCCGAGTCGTGTGAGTCCTTTGAAGGTTTTAAACCTCTCTCCTTTCACTTCATTTGATCCCAAGTGGGAGTAATGGTAGGAAAGGACAGGAAGAGAGGACAAGGAGGAGAGGACAAGTCCCTATCCATTTGATCCTAAATTTTCGAGTGGGTTTAGATAAATGAGTTAGAATGAAAACCTAGTCGTGTCACCAGGAATTGGAACACAAAATGTCTCCTTATAACCCTGGAACACAGTAGTGCATAGATAGACTAGAAATTCCACAGGGTGGTTCATAATAATTTGACACATATTATTATGATATTCTTGGTTCAATTGCTCTCGTAAGACTTGGGTCAATTCCTTTTGAAATGGACTTAAGTCCAACTCCAGTACTTTCCTGTAATTACAAAACTACTTAAGTCCAATTACCGTTCTCAAATTCCAAAAGTATTTAAGTCCAATTCCAAGTACTTTTCTTTAATTCCAGAAGTACTTAAGTCCAATTCCAAGTACTTTTCTTTAATTCCAAAAGTACTTAAGTCCAATTCCAAGTACTTTTCTTTAATTCCAAAAGTACTTAAGTCCAATTCCAAGTACGGACTTGTACTTGGTACTTTCTACTTAAGTACATTTTCAAAAGGAATTGACCCAAGTCTGCTCTCTTACTATGGCACAATTTGGCTGTGCACACCCCGTATATCTAAAACACGTCCTAAAACTAGGGACTAGGAATATGAACTCTCACGAAATCGGATTCAGTACGTCTACAAATATGAAGTACTATGTATCATTTACCACCACAGCACAGGACAGGACAGGAGCTTGGAAGAGCCGTTCAACCCAGTTCACTTATTTTAGGAGGACAAAGACGAGGTTATTTACGGTAATGCGTTCTTGAGCGGGAAAGATATGAAATTGGATTTGGTGAGAGAAGCGAGGAGTCAGACAACACGACCAGGGAATTGTAGTCTAGTCGTAGTCGTCCGAATCAACCTGGAAAGAAGATGAGAATAAGAGGAAAGGATCTAGTGAATCTGGTACTACTACTACGTACTACAGTTATTTTTTGAAAAATATTGCCAAAGTCACTCAAAAAAAATAGGTAGGTGAACTAGATGGGTTTTGAATTTCCTTGGAGGCTCAAGGGAAATCCAAACGGAAGGTGTGGCATGTGGTGGTAGTGCATGGAATATGTATGGCATGGCGGTTGTGCTTGGTTTTGTGGGTTCAAGTATATTTGCTTGTTTATGAGATCATCCCACTTTCACCACCTTTTTTTTCTTGTCGACAAGAATGTGAGTGTCAGTGTAGTGAGGAGCCACTTTCTCCGTTCATTCCTTTCAATTTTTCCTACTTGTACGTACATACATTGTGTATGAGCTCGATTTGGTGTTGTAGGAAATTCCTCTCAAATTTCTCCATTATAAATATATACGGATGTACTTTCCATTATTCCTGGGAAACCAACTTTTGGAAAGCAAGTACCAAAATTTTGAACAAGGCTGACGATTTTCAAAAAAAAAATTGAACAAGAATGGGCATGCATTTTTTTTTGGCGGATTGGAAGGTAATTTGTGAAATTGTTGTCAAAAAAACACACATGGCCTAGAACATAAGAATATGTACGTACGTAATGCGTAGGACGCGGATATACGATTCGATCCCATGTTTTTCCTTGACGTCGGAGTTTTCCCTTTTTATCATCCCATTGGATTCTCGATTCCAGTTTTGAATAGAAAATATGGAATAGCTTTACAGAAGGCGTTTACAACGCAAGCAATGACAAAATAGAATGTAAATGTAAGGCCAATATCCTCAAACGTACGTAACCCAAAACCCGGCGAAAAGCACAGGATTCACGGCGATATCTCGTCGCACGTTTGTATACAATGCAGTATGTGCACATCCAGCACATTTGATCCTCTCTTGTTGATGAAAACTTCTACTTCTCTTTCCCCTGGACTTTTTGCACTAAATAAATAAAACAAAGTTGTCCTCTTATCCCATTACACACGGTGCACTTTGTTTGTTGACTTTGATACTCATTTCATGCATGCACAATCAAGTTTATTTTAAACCTAACTACTCTACCCTGACGTATTTGAAGAGGGTATGCATGCATGCTTGTGTTCAAAATATTTACAAGGTGATACAGAATTATTTCTCTGCTAATATTAGGGGTACTTTCCTTCATCGAAATGAGAAATGCAGTACAGTGGAATCTCTATATATTGCAAGGGAAGAAAGAGTTGACCCTCACGTTGACCTGACGACTGACACGACTTACGATGGACGGATGACCTGGACTATGGACTGACCTTGACCCTGACCTGTGATGACCCTGACCCGAGGAGTAATCCGACACAAGTAGGACGACAAGAAATAGGACGGACACAAACACAAGACAATTGGCAGGAAAGACTTGAAATTAATTAATTTATTAATTAAGCGGAAGACTGGGCTTTAAGCCAACACAAAAATGAAACATAAATTATATTTATAATTTATATAAGAGAAGGAGAAGGCTTGAGCTCTGGGCTTGGACTGATGCTTGGAAAGTTTCCAAGCTTGGTTCTCCAGCTGACCGGACTCGTCAGCTGTGGAATTGTTGACTTTATGTCATTATGACATAATATGCGGGCAGCTCATCTCATGTCATGCATGAGAGATGGCCCACGTGTACTAATTGTTGGGATGACGGTTTGACCGTCATCTCTCAATATAACGAACTAGATTTATATCGTTATAGAGAAGCAGTGTGATAAAGACGAAACTTTTATTCGGCGGGTACTAAAAATTGACAAAAGTGTAACCACTTGGGTGGCTCCCTTGTCAATGCAATATTAATAGATGTCAAGAATAATTCCGACAATTGCAATTGCAAGTATGAAAGTGAAATGAAAGAAAAGGATGAACTCACATCCGTGACCCTTTGTCTGGTGTAGAGAATGTAACGTGTATTGATTTTGGCTCGGTCATAGGGTAACATGTTCAAGGGCCGATGAAGTAAATCAAACCATTCATCTGTGATTTGAATGCAACCCAATTCATCAAAACATTTTGTTTGATCTCTTTCAGCGTCATCGTCTGACAGTCCAACGGCCACACCCACTGAAAATAGAAGAAAAGTAAAATTTACAGTAACTGAAGAAGCTAGTAAATAATGAACAAACCAAAGTAACTGGACAACCGTTTCCTCTTAGAGGTCTCTCGTAGAGGGAAATGTAAAAATATCTTGGAACAAACTATAAAGTATTCACAGTCAGAAATACCAGATCTATTTCAAGTAACCCTCTCAATTTAGTAACTGCAGAACTTTATATATGCAAGACGTCAAACACCAAATTTTGACTGGAGTTCAAATGTTCTTCTGTCTTTGTTGAAAAAAAAAACTTTGGGTAGACCTTTCCACAAAACTGAGCATAAAATTTGGACATCATGCATGTAGGAAATTAAACTACGATTTCAGTCTGATATGCAAATATTTGGTTTTACGATTTGAGTGGTAGGAATTTTTCTAATACAAAGAACTAGCAGACCTAAAATTACGCTTCCTAAAATACCATCTGTAATTATCAAATTAATGCCAGAGGATAAACTAATAAATTAGAAATTGGCGTTGTTGTGCAATGTTGAGTGAAATCTGAGGAATTATTTGTAGAAAAGTCAAAATCTAAGGAATTGAGCGATAACGATATGAGCCGACTGTTCTATTTAAGAATTAAAACTGACTTACAAAGAGATAAGTTGGTTTTCAAATATATTATTTTTCTTGTCTGAAGAATTAAAACTGACTTACAAAGAGATTAAGTTGGTTTTTAAATATATTATTTTTCTTGTCTGAAGAATAACAAGAATTTGAAGCAACTTAGGACGAGAAACATTAAAAAAACTATGTTCTATTTTGTACCGTGTCTGACTGTAATATTTTTGAACAATCATCACCCTGATGTAATATTTAAGTTCGGCGAGGTTTTAGAAAATCTATACTGAATCTGAAAACAGAACAGGTAAAATGATTGAAGGGTCACGTAAATTAACTCGAATTAACTGTTAACGGATGTTCCATTCATTGTCAAACTTTTTTAGGGTCAGATCCGTTTTGACAATGAATGCTTTGCATCGGAGTTGAGACGATGAAAGATTAATTTGTGCAAAAAATATATAGTACTTTGTAGTTTACAAAATAACAATTGATACTTTTTTTATTGTTTCAAATAATAAGAAGTAATACTCTCAACAGTTTTCGTGAGAAAATTCATATTTTCTGTACTTTATAATACATGATTTAGGGAATTTAGTAGAGGTTTGGTAAAAAATTCGGTAGTATACGAGATACGATACGACTGGTTGACAATATAACACAGCGAAGCTGTAAGGACTGCCTGGAGACATTGTAAAATGAACTGATTCAATGATTTGACAACCCTCACTAGTAAATAAGCTCTTATTTGAAATACAAAATACATAATCCAAGAGCATTAGGAAAAAACACAATTTTCAGAAATTATGTACGAGATTATGCTTCTTTGGTTCAAAAATTACTGGAAAATCCTGGTTACATGTGTATTTTGAAAAAGTAAAACTGTGTGTAATTGATTTCGTGACACCTGTCTAGACTATTTACATACGAGAGGTTCAACTTAAATTAGAAATTGACGTTGGTATTCATGTGCACGTCCACTGAAATCTCAATTCTTATTTCTATTTCCTATTGCTATTTCTATTTTGTACTTGAAGACTGACTCTAATATTGAAAATTCATCCTGGTTCGGAGAGGTTTCAGAAATTGATACTGAATATAAAATAACACAGGTATAATTATTGAAGGTTCAAGTAAAATAGCTCTCTGCACTATTCAACAAGATACCTGAATTCTAAAATGTCTGACAATGAGTATTTTATAACCTTGCATCGGAGTTCAGACGATAGTCAATTATGTAGTAAATGAGAGCCGAAAATATTTGTACTTTGTAATTTTTAGGACCAAAAATTCCATTTTCATTTTCCGTGGGTTAATAGAAACTTTACTGTCAAAATATTCTTGAGGAAGTTCAGGCTGTTCTAATAGATTCGCTTACACTAAAAAAACAATTCTCAATTTTAGTACTCGGTTTGACCAGTTGTGGATTGTGGCACTCGTGATAAAATTTATATTAAGGAAACTGTTACGTAAAATAGTCAAGAAAAACAATCATAACAATGGGCTCACATTCACCGCATGTGCTGTTTTGCATTTTGCATTTTTGGTCAACCGTTCTAGATTGAAATGGACACTTTAATTACATTGTACGTAACTATTATTATTCAAGTAAAAGTTAATTAATAAATTAATCAAAAATTCCACGGAGTGTGTTATAACGTACGTGTAGTTATGTGTAGCTGATTTCTTTTGCCAATCATCCTAAGCTATTAAACCTTCTCAACAATTGTATTGTTACCCAATGTCTAATTCCTACTCTTATAATGGGTCTGTTGACATTGTTTGGGTCGGTCTTGCATAAATTAATGTTCTTGTACCAGTGTAGAACAAATCTTTTGCGTTCACGCGTATGCGGTTGAAACTTACAGGGTGGTTCATATGATTTTCAGTGTAGTTCATTGCATACTATACAATACACTGGTAGCATTATTTCCAGTCTTCATTTCTTCACAAAAGACAAAACTTTAATTTGAAATTTTATATGAGAGACCAGATTAAAATTAAATTATGAGCGGTTCCTTGCAGCAATCGAAACAAAATTTCAGGTTAGGACGACTTAACTTTTGACATAAGATTTACGATGGAAAAATTAACTACATTAAAGTGTCAAATGTCGTAAACGGTTGAGTTGCACTCAATATAGAAGGCTTCATTTAAAATGTAAAATGAATTTGCCCAAAAATTACCCAGCAAAACACAGCAAACCATACCGCACAGGTGTACTCGAGGTTTCAGTAATAAATTATACTTGGATGCAGTAACGGTAGTCAAACACTTTCATCAATCCCAAATTAGAAGTTAAGTCTTTAGTAAGTAAAGGCTGGCCTACTCAATGTTCCAGGCATTGAATCAAACGCATTCAGAATATTGTTCATCACGTAGTCGAGGTGTAGCATTCAAACTTTCATACACACTCAAACATATAAATGTCTCAATATTTTTGAAAATCCATAACGGAAATTTTTATTTTGGAATCATTAGTTGTATACAAAATTTCCAACGACCAACCTTTAAAAAGCAAAAATTACTTACTCCATTTTTGAAGATATCCGGCATTACTACAAAAACCTTGATTTCGACTCAAAAGTATGCTGTCTGTTTTTAATATTCACCCTCGACACATGTGGACAAAGTACAACAATAGGCACGTGGAAAATAATAAGGGAAACCGTTATGGTTACATTTACATTACATAGTGAACACAAAACAACAGAAAGTAAAAGGATTTACAATTTGCATACTCTGACTCTGTGCCGTATGTCTTGTCCTATGTCGCTTTTTATTATTTTGCTGACTGAATTTAATGGGGGGATCCCCTCTGCAAATTCCTTCTTTGAGTGTGAAGACTTTCTCAAAGTAATTTTAGAGTTCAATTGCTAAAAGCATCTTCGCAGTTTTTTCTTTCAGTTAGCAATTTTTGCTGCCAAACCTACCTGAGGTAGACGCGGAAGTCTCTAATCCATTATTGGGTGCTGAGCGAGGTTGCTGGACTGCGGCACTAAAATCTGATTCGGAGTCCATGAATGATGACCTGGGCCCAAATTGACCGAGGGCTGACTGGAGAAATCTCCAATTAAAGAAAAATCCATTGGATTTGTTCACATGCAATGTTATGAGGAATATAAAAAATAAATATGAAAAAATCGTAGTTCTTTTCCAAAATCCCATCGGTGGACGAGGTTTAATTTTTTAACACAAGAGATATTGGTTCACTTTTGATTTTGAACATGTCAGTAGTGTCAGGGTCGATGGGTTAGTTTTGTTTTATGATCAGGTTCTTATTATTTATTCAGTTTAAATGTGGCCTTAACCCATTGTCGCATTTTTCAAGACATTGGCGCACTTGCACTTCCAAAAATTTCTCTCACATTTTTGGAGAATGAAATTTCAAATTTTTTTCAAAAAAGAAACGTATTCCGAGTATACGAATTTATTAAATTAAAGTGCAACTTTTAAAAAAAAATAATATGGACACACAAAATTCAACTGTTTATTTAAAATCACTTTTGTTTTTAGTGCATTGCCATTGCCGGCCGTTCGTTTTGTTCGCACTTGGTTGGTGAACAATGGAAAATGAGAGAGAGAGGTGAAAAGTATGCAAATAAAATTGCGATTTTAGACACAGAAAGGGTTAAGTTTTTGTATTGAATGAGGTCGAGAGATCTCTTCTTAACGACTGAGACCGTCGTGAGTGAGTGAAACAGAAACGAGACTCAAGTGCAAAACTAAGCGTAAACTTACACAGAATTCCGTGTGCAGTGCAGTGCAGATCACTTTACAGGTGGAGTCTTAAGTTTATTATGTGTTTTTTTAGTGAATTGAATTATTTGCATTGCAGTTTTGTTAGGATTTCATTTTAAGTTGAATTCTTTAGTGTGACGCGCCCATGAGCTGCAAGAATTAAAAAGACAAAAAGAAGATGTGCTGTGCTGCTGATGATGAGATTTATTTGTGCTAATTATTTGCTCCGGATGTGTAGTGGTTCGCTTAACCTTTCACTACTACTAGAAACTGAAGTTCATTAATTTAATTACACCAAAGGTTGTTTAAATGTCATCCTAATTAATCCAGTAATTTATTTTGTCATATTGTTGCGGGTGGAATAAAAAATATTTATTTCTGAGCCCGTCATGGTCATATCCGCGTTTTTGAATTCAAATTTGTTTGAGTTTCCGGTGTACCGTTTTTCCGAACCAAAACCGAACACCGCCCAGATTTACATGAGAATGTTGCATCGTATTCCTAATTCCTAATCGCAGTAATGGGACATCATAATTGTGATGACTGGTCTGTTATAATTGTTAAGTTTCTTTTATTCATATTTGCAAAGTCGAATTCTTTGGTAAGAACCTTGGAATTGCGATTTGCATTTGAACTATGATAATTATTGTTCAGAATTATAATTTCACCTTGAACGTAATTTTTGTAATTACACTAGTATAAATTCAGAATAATCAGAAGTGGTAGAGTTCGGGGAAGAGATGAATTTTCTTTCAGATCAGAATTCAGTTAAAAAAAAATTGGGTTGAAGCATTGTTTCCTGAGTAAAAAAATTATAACATAATTTTTGTCCCGGATAGCAGTGTGAACATTGTGAAAATGTCGAAAAAGAAATAGAAGGGTTTGATATAAGGCTACGGAACTTCCACTGCCATAATATTATGAATTTTGGTGGTCACAGAATGGTTCAGCAGTAAAACAGATGAAGAAATTATACATGTTCAATAATCAGAGCCGTAACTAGCGTCGGACCGGCCTGTCACAACCAGAGTTGGACCGGCCTATCATGCAGGCAGGCAAAATCCGAAAGAGTTTTTAAATTCAATACTGACTTCAATAACGTATAATTCCAACAATTATTGGGGAGATTTATGGCCTAATCTTCAAGAACGATATCCTTTAGAGCCCGGAATTTTTTTTAGCATTGCTAGACAAGTTGACATATATATAGTGTCCAATCGGCCAGAAGGGCCGAGATTTTTTGACATATTACAGCATAAACACCATTATGTATCGTTTTCGTAATTGCATCAGTTTTACCTAGTGCTTGTTACAGCAATCCGGACCGGCCTGTCACAAATGTGCCACTCCCAGCCCGCTAGTTACGGCTCTGTGTTCAATACACTTCCGCTGCTATTTGTACAAGAAATGTCATCAAAGAATAATTCTTATCATATTTTGACGTCAAACTAAAGTTTGAAGTTACCTGAATCCTTCAAAAATTAAGATTGTAGTTTTGCTGGGTTCTTCTCCATAAACCACACATTGTAATTGTGGCTTACACAAAAAATATTGTGATATTTCCAGTGTCCAGGCTAAAATTTAAATCAGAATAACGCCCATGGGCTGAAAGAATTAAAAAACAAAAAGATGTGCTGTGCTGTTGATGATGAGATTTATTTGTGCTAATTATTTGCTCCGGATGTGTAGTACTCCGTACAGTGTCCCATTTATGTATTTGGCGCTGTGATAATTTGAGGGAATATTTTACTCACATCAAAATACATAAGTCGTGTAAGGCTTAGCCAGAAATCTGAATATTTGTGATGGGTCACCCTGTACAATCTGCAGACGGCACGGCACACTATTGCAATTGCACTCTCTCAGCCTGGCGTCAAGTCCTTCGCTTAACCTTGCACTAGAATCTAAAGTTCATTAAAATAATTACACGAAAGGTTGTTTAAATGTCATTCTAATTAATTAAGTAATTTCTTTTGTCTTATTGTAATTACAGATGTGTGATAAAAAACATTTTTTGTGAGTCCACCTCCACCATATCCGCTTATTTGAATTTCCGGTGTACTGTTTTCCCCCAAAACCGATCCCACCCAGACTTATGACAAAGACAATTTACTGAAATCATAACAGTAAGCATAATTGGTCATCATAATTGGGAAGACTTTTCTGTAATAATTGTTAAGTTTCTTTTATTCACATTTTGCAATGTCAAAGTCTTTGGTAAGAACCTTGGACCGCAGTTTGAATTTGAACTATATAATTCCTGTGATAATTATTGTTCACAATTATAACTTCACCTTGAATGTCATTAGTTTCGTAACTACAGTTTTGTAAACTCAGAATAGTCAGAAGTGGTTGGAGTAATATAGTTCAGAATTCTATCGGAGAGAAACAGAAATAACACTTTCCATATTTTCTTAGTAATCAATCGCCTTTGTTATTTGGCCGATTTTAATTTTACTCTCCCCAAATATTTATGTATAACATGTTTAAAATTTAGTTGAGCATAACCTGTATGAATGGGTCGTTTCTGGCGTAAAGAAATTTTTGACATCATTTTTTGCGGATACCATTGCGAACATCTGTATAAGTCTTTTAAATATTCACGTTATTCCAAAATTCACATTTAATCTCTATTAAATAAAATGTGATCACAGTTAGAAGAGATAATTGCAAAGTGTTTTGCATGCCGAGGGCCGCGGAGTTGGTTTTGTCCTCATTTAAGGATTATTTCGTATATTTTAATTTTCCTACGTAGAAACTAGTCGAACGTAAGGATTTCAGGATTAGGTGTGTCTCACATTAATTACAAAAACCTTACGTCCTACCAGAGTTTCAATTTATGTAGTTTGTTTAGAGATTAAGGCTGAACTTATTATTAAACTGAAAAGTGGTTTCGCAGATTTTACTAAACGTAAGACGTCTATGAAGTCAGAATCGTTTGCCCTCGAAATACAGGTGAGAACACAAACACAGAATTAAACAGTTCGTTTTTTAAAGACCCAAACTAAAGTTAAAAATGGTAACGGTTTTCACAATTTCAGGTTTAGTTCAAATGTCTAGACTGGCCTTTGACTGGGCAACCTTCAAAATCATTTATGAAAAAAAATTGGTTTGAGTATGGAAAATGAGTTCGAACCGTTATATTCGACCTTGCAAAAGTAGCCACTATTTTATTTTTTAATACAATAATTTTAAGATGCTCAAATGTTGTATTATAAAATCTTGGAATTACTTCTGACCTCCTAATGACCCAAATGACAGCACATTTTTGAGTATTGCATGGCAAATAATTATCATGAGTAAAAATTGGAAGTCTAATATAATTGTACTCCTCATCAACCTGTAATACTTCTGATTCAACTTGTGTCAATTGTCAGTCTAATCGGTTTCATGAATTTTTGGAGGAATGTGATTAAATCTTCATGTCTTTCTATTTCAATTGCCATGTTTGTTATCAGCTATTCGTAGTAATAGGTACAGCTACTAATTACTAAGCGGATTATTTAACCAGATCTCCAACAAAAGTCCAACTATAAAATACTATATCGTCACTACCTAAAGTAAATTCTTTCTTAATTTAAGATACTAAAATTCTCAATTCATAGGATTGCATCTCTTCAAAAGAGTACGGTTAGTTTTGTGGTTTGTCTGTCCAATTCTCCAATTGTCATTTGACACTTTCGGTCACCTCAAAGCAAAATGAGGACTCACTTACGAATTAGATGTCAAACTAAAATTAAATTACATAAATTGTTTTGAAACTTAAGTCTACAGTTCATTCAATTTTCAATTCGTGAAATCAAAATTGAATTAGTTAAAACTATTAATCCATAATTCCATTAAATTTAAAATGTCACTACGCAAATTCTCTGGTATCTGTTTCGGATCGGACTCTTTAATGCTACCTGGGAATACAATTCTCTAATTCATTTTTCAGGCATTTGTAATGGCTTGAAGAGGAAGTAACCTGCATAAAAATTCAATACACTCTTATGACTAAAAAATTTTAGTTCATGGATTCCAACCTTCCTGTATTGTACAGAGTCCTGGTACGGCAGACAACATTGCATGTTTTTATTTGAACACTCGTGTCTGATATTAGAATGGAAAGAAGATGAATTCTGCTTTCCAAAAATAAAAACGAAAGTAGATGATGACAACTGGGACTCAGAATACATAGAAATACATATAACAAATCTGGTTGTTGAGATTGAAACAGGAGAGAACAAAAGAGTAGTCAAAACCTAAAGAATTTTTTGGAGTTTTTAAATTTCATGCGTGTGAATTGTCAAATTCAGGTTAGGTAAGTAGATAAGGCCTCGCCAGATCGCACCGTCATTACATACTGCATACTGGTGCGGAGAACCGGCAGCCCATATTATTTTGCAATGCGTTAGGTGCAATTCCCTGGTCCTACCAGCTGATACCAAATTCATTTTTACATAGAATTACTGCAGGAACTACTCACAGTCGCAGTCGCAGGTAATATTTTATGTTCGATTACACTACTGAAACTGTAAACGACAAGTCAAAAAACTCGTAAATAATTGTTATATGTGAATTATTTAACTCAGATGAAGTGTAACTCGGTTAGATTTGATCTGTATGAATTCTGTAAACCAATTTGAGAGTCTCAGATACATTCAGAGATTAGGACCAGAGCATAAAAGTATAAAACCGATACCATGTTACATAAGTTCAGGCACGCCATTTCTCGACAACAAAAAAATAATTGGTTCCGGACAAGGGGAGTTGTAAATTGTTCTACTAACAATTATCTCCGTCCAAAGGAAATATTTGTGCCAGTTTTACGTCCAACAACATTTAAAGTTTGCTGACTTGTACATAAATGATATTTACAGTTTCTACTCTCTCAAATTGAAAATCTAAATTTTAACGAATTACTTAGAAGTAATGAAATACTTGGCGCGAGACTAAAATTCGATCACAATTGCCTGATTGTGGCAGGAGATACCTAGGATCGTATAAAATGTGACCTTTACGACACATAAGATATAATTGTGAACTCTGCCATTTGTTTCGTTTTCTAACATTCCAAATCAAAGTCAAAAATGTCTTTTGAAGAATTTAATAAGAATAAGAATTTAAGATTTCCTTTCGACATATGCAATCTATTAACGCATTTCCAGGATTATAAACCAGTCTTTAATTTGGTTTGAATTTTTAATTAACACTTGATGTACTTTCTGGAGATTATCTGTGGTTCTTAAACTAAAAAATCAGTGTCTGGTAACCTGATTGTAGTCCCACACTCCCACGCCATTTTATTGTAGAGTAGATATGGTGCACTCTAATTCTTTACTTGACCTGACCATGAAAAAATGACTGCGAAATACATGCTACATTACAGTCACTCGGTGTAAATAAAGTATATTCTGTTATATAAAATCACATCATAGTTGGAATCTCCTTCGAGCGTGTTCAATGTATAAAATAGTAATTATACAAATGCTCCAGAAAGTAACGCTAATGACATTCAGTTTTTTTACATGCTTATACAGATTTCATCAAGACCTCTCGAGATGGTACGAATTAAAGAGTAGATATGATGCACCGTTTAATTCTTTACTTGGTCATGAAAAATATATTTTATATTGGAGCCATAGTGCAATTAAGATTATGCAGAGTTATAGTAAAAAGTTAACAGCTGACGTAGCAGGAATCAAGCTGCCAGTTTCAGTCGTACGCCTACGTTACTACAAACATTTCAGCTAATAACAAAAGTTAAAAAAAAAACATTCTTACGATTAGTACACATTTATCTCTATTCTATCAGCTAGTTACTACTCATGAATGAATTGTAAACCGAATTGGAACCCCAAAAACTTGAAAAGTGAAAAATTAGTTAATACCATTTTTAAAAATCCGATTCCCTAGTAGTATCCACGAATAGGTGACTTGATGACTTACTTACGAACTAGATGTCAAACTAAAATAAAGTTGCTTGAATTGGCTCGATTTTATTTATTTCTCAGCATTTTGGACGAGAGACACACGTCCTAAATTATAATGTGATGTTTTCACTATATGGAAAAGGAACCGAATCCAATCCCAAAAATTCCTGATTAGTGTTTTATCGAGTTAAGAAATGAAAGTACGATATACAATACTTCTCCGTCTTCGAAATAAGGTATTGAGAATAACCGATTTTATAGATCAATTTCCATCCAGTCTGTGTAAATAAATTACTACCTGAATACTCTTAAAAACAACAGTTGTCTCCAAGTCTGACAACAGCTTCTCGTTAACACTCAAAAATCCAATGTGTAATCTATTTACCTCATCCACGAGAAATACCTGGCCGTAAAATACTGGTAATTTTCTAATTGAATGAATTCATTATTACCATAATTAAAAATTGAATGCATTTATTTTGCACTGGATCAAATGGAGATTTTGTTTAGAAATATTGCCTAGACTCGACAATGCCTGATGCATACATGCAAGACTTGATATAAGGCTGCAAAATTTCCACTGAATTTATGTAATACTATGAATTTTGGTCGTAGTCTTAGTCAGATGAATATACGTGTTTAGTAGACTTCCGCTATTTGTACTAGAAATGTACTCAAAAATTAATTCCCGATATACTTATTTTGACCTCAGACTGAAGTTTAAAGTAACTTGACTCGTTCAAAAATTTAGTTTACAGTTGCTGGGGTCTGTTTTTCGTTCCAAAACCACATGCATAATGTGATTTACACAATAAATCTAAGAATTCCAGACTAAAATTTAAATCTGAATAATTTGCAGAATATAATTATTGAGTTATTGAAGAAAATTCATGGTGACAATTACTCTTCTTTTCCCATTTATAACCTCCCATTGAAAATTGTGTAGTTTGTTCCCAAGAGCTACAGGAAACAAAATATTTTAATGAAAAAACCTTCCTTAAAAAGTAATTGTAGTACTTCTCATTTGAAATCAAAATAAAGTCAGGAAATTTAGTTTTTAGTCATTAGTTAGGTTTGTACTAAGGGTCAGCGCTTCCTATTCTGTTTTGTACAATTTTTACTACGTACTTATAGAATGCTAATGCCAACAGTAAAACTACTATTTCATAATTCCATTTATCGAATGCATTTAAAATGACACTACGCAACATTAAGTTCTCTGGTATCTGTTTCTAACTACTACATTCGGTTATGTACGTCGACCAGGAAATTTCACCTGTATAAAATTTTATTTATTCTTATGATTAAAACATTTTAATTCATGGATTCCAACCCGGAGTGCTGGTACGGTCGACTACCTTGTTTTTATTTGGACATTGATTTCTGATATTAGAATGGAAGGAAGACGAATTATGTGAATTTCCAAAAACAAATGATAGGTTGGAATTCATAATGCATAGAAATAGAACAAATCTCAGGAGAGAACACAGGACTCGGCAAAACCTATTTCATGTGTGAAATTGTCAAAGAAATTCGGGCTGAGGTAAGTTCTAGACATCAAAAACAATTGTTTCAGAGAAGGGGAGTTGTAAATGTTTTCATTAACAATTATCTCCATCCGCAGAAAATATTCGTGTCATTTTTACGTCCAACAAATATTCAAACTGTAGTGACTTGTATAGAAATTATGTTTACAGTTTGTATTTCGGTATGTTTTACACTCTTATTTTCGTAAAATTGAGTTTTGTGTTCTAAATTTTAACGTAATCCTTTTTAAAAAAATGTAAAACTTGACCCAAGTCTGAAATTCAATCTCTTCCGAACCAAGACAGAGTAAAGTTTCGAGCTACAGTGACTTCCGTCAACTGCAGTTCGATTTTGAAAATTGTTTGATTGTGGCAGGAGGTTATTTGTTTGATCTTTGCAATTTACTACACACACGATATGAATTGAGAACTCTGTGAAAAGTTTCATTTTTCAGTATTGCAAATAAAACTCAGAGATTCCGAGATTTCCCTATGACAAAACTGCAATTTATTAACATATTTCCATGATTATAAACCAGTCTTTAATTTTGGTTTGAATTTTTAATTAATACTTAAACGTACTTATCACAAATGCACCCAAAAGGCAAGCAAAATTAGCACCAACGTAAAGTCCTATATTCATGATGTACACAATAATACAATGCGTATACACTGCAATCGGTATTTATAATTTATACACCTGACCTTAAAATAGTACTCGTCATTTTTCAATTAAATTATGTTCATGCCCATTTTATAAATTGAATGCGTATACATAGTTTTCTTATCTTTCGAACAAGTACATTCATTATTGACGGGCCAAACCCCCAAAACCATAATAGTAATGAATGGAAATAGTATAGTAGTGTTATAGTGCAATATAAAAAGAACAACAGATCTAAAAAGTTTAAAAAACTTGGTGTGTATTGTATAGAAAATTCTAATCACAACTTTTTCAGACTACATATGGTTTCAAACGGAATGTATGGGTGTTTTGAATGGATCTCAGAAAATTACCGGCGAATTCTCAAAAATACTTACCCCTCGAGTACATGAAATTATTTATGGTAGGAAAATTCATGATTTTTTTGGTGGACGGGAGAAAATAGAAATGAAAGAGAAAAATTGTAACATTTCGTTATTTGGTCGCCCTACATCATTTACAAATGGCGCATGACCTCTGACCCCTTTTAAACAAACGAAGGCATATTTTAAAACGTTACAATGCATTGTTAGGAATTAAAAATTGGAAGCTTAATTAATTGTAGTCCTCGTCATCTTGGGCAGAGGCCACAGCTTCATCCCTCAATCTTTTCCTTGTCACACCCCAT
>JAQGCB010001002.1:0-16793 GCA_034698835.1 Protaphorura tricampata | reverse complement strand
ACCCTTCAATTTCTTCATCCGTCTCTGGACCCTCTGGAATACCAAAAGACTTTGGACGAATAATTGGCATGGCTGCCAGACCCCATAATGTGCTTGTCAGTCCAAATTGATTGATCGCTAACGGTGTTTCCTTCATCCAAATGTCACGAAGTGTTCTATGTTGAAGATTTGATATTTCTAAATCCCTTTGAACAGCTGACCAAAGATTTTCATCCAATTTGTAAAGTTTGTCTGGAAGAACTCGACGTCCTTGACTCAATCTCGCAGACACAACAGAATGCATTGTTCTCACTTTATTTAAACTTTCAAGTAAGGAACTCATGGATGAAAAGAAATCTTCTTCGTACCAAACACTGTGTTGTAAAATATTTGAGGAGAATCGTCTCACTGAACTTCGCTCTGTATTTACTCCACCCGAGTAATAAATTGTATGGGCTCTTTCGATCTGGGTCACAACTACTAATTCAGCCATGATCATTCCAATATTTGTACTGAACCAGTATTTGTGTGCGAAACGCTGGCCAGTCGTCGCGAGAGTCGCGTTGAACCATTTTGGCAGTTTGACTTCAGTTCCTGGGTCACCGACCACAGGCAGAAAACGACCTTTGAATTGATTCTCGATTGAAGTGACGCATATTGGGAGAATATCAGTAGTGTCACTGTCACTACAACAAACAAAATAATTATTATTAGATTGGTTGTCCAAAAATGCCGAGAAAAAAACACAAAGTATTAGTACATAATTACCTTATATTATTTTCCGAGTCTTCAATTATTTCTACATCTATACACTTCCGTCGTACATTTTCCGAACGTGTGAATTTTAAATCAACGGAAAAGAAAATTAGAATAAAGATTGTACACACTAATCGCATTTTAAAAATTATACACGTCAGAATTTGCAGAGAAGTGGATTAGAATTAACTCCTTGTTCACAAATCAAGTCCAAGTTGAATTATGTTAATCATCAAATCAATCAATATATTATGTGGGCCACACTGCATGGCATTGCATTGGCTTGTCTGAATTAACCGGTTCCATTTTTCTTTGAAACTTGTGCGTACTCTTCTTCGTTAAAAGTAAGAATTTTATCAAAGACTAGACATAATAAACCGGTTCTACTACTACAATGTTACAAAAAAAAAGATAGACTGTAGTGGTAGTTCCCTTTACAATATATTAGGAAAATCTGGAACACGGATATTAGTTTCTTGGTAATACAATCCTCTGACGTCACGCGCAAATTCACAAGTAGTAAGTTGGCAAGTGGATTTGCAAGGTTACGGGTTAAAGGGTGTTGCAATTAGACTAGATACACATCATTATTAGTGTAATTATACTTCCATAGTACGTTTATTGCATCACCATCACCCTTAGATCAATGAAGCGTGATCCGAGTGTTAACAAATCAATATTTTAGATGCGACCTTGACTGTGACATCTCAAATATTTCCGACTGACATTGGTCATTGATGTTTTGCAAAACTGGAATCCTAAGTAGCAGTCTGTTATAGTTATGAAAGTGAATGCGTGTTGAGTACTGTTCCCTATATTATAAGAGACCCAAAAGCGACATATGGCGTTTGCGCAAGAAAAGCTAAGTTGGTAGTGTGCTGTCCATGCACCCACTCATTAAGCCCGATTCACACTACACTCCCGTTACACGCCACAAGATATGGAACTCTTCTTGAGAAATTTGCACGCGTTAACAGGTACACGAGTTAATGGTCGTGCCCTGATTACGGCTTATGCTTATTCGAAATTACTAAAATAAATTGCAAATATATTGAAATTAATTGGAATTACTAAAATCAACTGAAAAATTTATTGACATTAATTGAAATTAGGGTAGAGGTATTCCAACCATTCATGCCGACACTGTGCGCAATGGCTGCACCATCCTGTATTGAAAGAAGTAAATGTCTTGACGTACTAAAATGTAAGGTCAATTTCAGCCTCAGTTGCGAATCAAACCGTTCGATTTGTACTCCCAGGATCGAAGGATGTTATTGGCAGTGTAAACAGTCAATTCGTGCTACCACATCCAAAGACAATGGAAGCGGATTAATAGGAGCGTGACATTGAAAGATACGGAATCATTTTGGACTGCTTATACTGACATTCTGGAAAATCTTGTAAGGATTCAGAGCATAGGATTATTGTTTGTAATGTTATTAGTGTCCGCGGTTGTCCGTAAAATATTAATTTTGGTAATCCAAACAGGAAGGTTTTCAAAATATAACATCTTGGAGAGATCTTCTTATACTTTTATACTATACAGTGGACTCTCTATATACCGAATTCGACAAATGCACCAAAATGTGTCCAATAAAGAGAAAGTTTATTATACAGAAAGTGGAATAACAAAGAAGTGTATGCAAGAGGAGTTCTTGCGTTCCCGACATTCTGGTCGGTTTAGGGAGGTGTACGATATAGAGGAGGTTGATACATAGAGATTCCACTGTACTCTTATACACAGCCCAGTGTGAACGTAGTTTTTCTTGCAGTATGGCATGTTGCATTTGGGTTCTTATAAGATAGGGAACAGTAGACCAGATATGCATATTAAAATGAAATTGTTTCTAACGAATAGGCCACACGGCCACAGTGACTCTCCAATCTTTCTTGCTTATTGCTATGCAGAAAATTGCAACTAAATTTCACATAGTGGTGGAAAGCAGCTAGACACACCACTCCGGTATTTCGCTCAGGCGATTTTGCGAAGTAGCTCACAAATCGTACCCCAAATTCATTCATGTATGAAATAAATTGAAATTTTCCATAATTTTCCTCATGAGTATTCTCATAAGGAATGCTTCGCATTTATTTTTTGTTAGAATTCATCCAATCTCATTTCCTCATTTACCCTCAGCTTAAAGAATATTTCTTTACATCCAGAGTCTAGCTACGACTATTTTAATCATGTTGACGGAAGGAAAAATATATGCGGTTTTATAGACTGACCTCTTCTAATTTAAGACTATCATATCAGTTGTGGCGTGGCAGAGTGTGAGACTACTGGAACTACTGGACTACTACTGCCAATTTTGAGACTGCAAATAATAACATAGTTGAAAACTAAAAGAAAGTCGTGCAAGATGGACTTCATTTTCTCATTTGCTTCTTCAGAGGGGTCAGTCGACATTGTACTATGCATTTTCTTGTTAGTCTTTGTATGACTTCCGTCTGGAAAAAATTTCACCATGCGTTCTTTTTATCAACAACAACGGTTTGTGTTGAGTATTCGACTGCTTCCGATTTTGAGAAAGATTATAGAGAAACTGGAAAAACCCGTGCCAGAAAATCTGGCTTAGTAACACAGCGAAAAGATAAGGGTTGCCAAAAAAATTAGAAAAAATATTAAGGGAGAGCAAGGATACGAATTACCAAAGCGTAAACTCACGGTTGTAGTTGTAGTGTAGTCCGTCTAGTAGTTGTACCATTGCGAAATAGCAAGGCTGCCTGCGTAATTTAGAACCGTACCGAGCTGTACCATCTAGCGGCGATTCAGCGAATAGCTTCAGGGGAAGGCGGAGTTACTCTTTGCCACCAATTTCTCACCCAATAGATGAACCCTCCATCTCTCTTTGGTTAAAACGTTCTCGAATCGCGCAGAAAGTACACGTTAGTCAATTCTTATTGTAATCACCAAATTATTAATGATCACTGTCATTCAACAATAATCTTAGCCTTCCTTTGCTTGTACTCTTCCATTCCGACGATTTATATATCAATAGGAGAAAACTTTCCCGTTTGGTTCCAGGCTTCTGACGAATTTGACGTTACACTACTGCCTCACCTAATTGTTTTAATTTTGTAACTACGACTCCGCATGAATTTGAAATTAACAATTATTTGTTTATTCATAAATAAGTATCCCGAAATTATACGTGCATCGATCATCTACCTCGTATTCTTAAAAGGAATCACTCTCAATCATTTTTCATTAGAATTAATCCTCATTAAATATTTCATTACATCCAAAGCAAAATTCGGCGAATACTATTTTTAATAATGTTATATTGACGGAAGGAAAATAATATGTGGTTTTAAGACTGTCGTGTGCTCTACATTAGAATTCACATATCAATTGTGGCGTGGCAGAGTGTGAGACTAATAAAGTTGTCCAGTCAATTATGAGGTTGCAATTAATAATGGAATGATGTGGCATCAGCTGCAGGCTGTGGCTGTGGCGTGGCTGTCTCGTTGAGGCTTTTATTTTAGATATCAAGTTCTATTATTATCACACCATCCTACTTTATGAATAATTCAAGAGTTGATTTTAATTGTGGCACGTGGCACGTGTCGTTAGATTCCCATCCGTTTGATATTGCCGTGAATAAAACAATATGATGATCAACCAGAAATCCTATTAATTAATTTATTCATAGTATATAAGTATATCTCAAGGTGAAGTATTAAAAATGAACACCGCACTGCACTGGCATTATGGTCATTGGACTGAATTTTGAATATTTTGTAGCCCTTGACCTTCTGAACACATCTCGTGAAGGAACCATCCCCAAATTTCTCACCGTTTCGATTCGAAGTTCGTAATACACATTGAGCATGGAGGACGTTTTGTATGACCGGAATGCATGGGGCCCCCATGCGTCTTGTGTAATATTAACAAGTCCGGAACTGGTCGGATTTAGGGGATGCTTGCTTCACAAAAGTTGTTCAGACAGTCAATGGCTACAACATATCCCAAATCCAACTACAGTGGACTCTCTATATGCCGAACTCAAAAAATGCACCAAAATGTGTCCAATAAAGAGAAAGTTTAATATACAGAAAGTGGAATAACAGAGAAGTGTATGCAAAGGGGTTCTTGAGTTCCTGACATTCTGTTCGGTATGGAGAGGTGTACGATTTAGGGGAGATTGATATATAGAGATTCCACTGTACACTCATCTGACCGCCCTGTTCTCATAAGGTCCGTGCGATATCCTTTACAGTTATGATCATATTTGATAACACCCTGTGCTCTAAAGGCTGTAATAACCATCTCAATTAATTCAGAAGTAAATTTTTAATGATACCCAATGCACGTTTCCTTGCCTTCCATTTCCTTCCCACATGCCTTGCCATTGCCACGAAAGAGATTATAACAATTTATATTATTATTTAACCACATGAGCAATTCCACGATTTTTATCTAATGAGGACAGGACGCGGTGTCTTTTCGGATTGGAATTGGAGTTGACTTGCATTAAACTTCTTTGTTGGTGGCCACGGCTTAATTGCTTTCTCAATGTGCAGATACCGATTTTACCTTAGAGTCGAATTTGAATGGCTCATTAGTGGTTATTCTTTGACTACATACCGATTTCTAATATCAATAGGTAATTAAGAAAATCACTTCCTACTTTTCAAATAAAAAAATCAAATGGTATATAAATTGCAAGATTTGTCAGGAGTTCTCACAGTTGCTCAATTCAATCAAACCAGAAAAAATGGCGTCTTCAGCAACATTTTTCTGCCTCTTCGCCCTTGTGGCCATGGTGAGAAGAAACGTTTTAATGCACGAGTCTTAATAACGCAGCAATTTGAATTTATTGTACCGACATTTTTATTTGTTTTTGAACTGTAGAGTTATGGAGAGGATGGATTTGAAAGAGAAGAAAGAGGTCTCGCAGGAATGCTCAGTAAGTGGTACATATATGAAAATCAGTGGTGTTTCTTCTAGTCAACTCAAGACGATCTGTTTTACTTTACAAATTCCATTCAATTTCTTAGGTCAAGGTTTGGGCTCTGTATTTGGGAATGCTGTCAATTTTTTTGCTGACGAGGGATCAGCTAAAAAAGTGTGCGAGCCTCGCGGGTACTTCAAGAAAGATGCACCACACTACTACAAGAGAGGTCTCCTCAGTCTCGCAAGTGAGTAAGAATTTATTTGATTCGTAAATGCATCCCGACCCAATTTATTCCAACCTCTAGTTTTGTAGTATTTGTTAAGAGATTTTACTTTCAGTTGGAATTGATTCAAAAACCAAACTTAATTCTTTAGTTGTAATTATGGTTTAATTTATAGGTGACGCCGTTACCGGTGGACTCGCTGCGATTGGAGACACTGTCTTCTCTCCTGAAGCTGTTAAGACTGGTTGCGAAGCTAATGGTTACTATAAAAGAGAAGAGATACCACAGCAACAGTATTACCAAGGACAAGGACAACCGATTTACCAACAAAGACCACAAGAGGTACAATACGTCTACGATCCACCAACAGTGGTGTATCAGGATTTTGAGGAATAAGTCAACCTAACCTAAAGTCCCACCCACAATATATCCTCATGCTCATATAGCTGATGTGTCAAAGTCAAATATAATATCAATGTCGTTGAACAAAAACATTTCTTGAAAATAAACTGCGACAATTTTCAGCCAGATTTATATATTCAAAAAGAAATCCACTCATTCTTTGACATATATGGCCGATTTTTTCGAGTTGCTTCAAATTTGGTCTATGGATTTATATATTTATTATGTAGTTACCCTAGTAGTAGGAAAAACCAGTAGAGAAAAACCTTTTTAAATCAGCGCGTGGAAGAGCAGGTCAGAGGAATTGAACCCCAGCTAAGCGAGAGCTGTCTATATCTATCTACAGCTGTACCGCTACGCCAAACACTAGACCTGTGATCCATGTCTTCAGTATTATTGATAACATTTGCTGTAATTTGCTGGTAACACATTGTCACAACGTGCAATTGAAATTTAAACGCTCAGATACTGATGATAATATGTGATTATCGTACATTCTTTTCTGAAATTTTGAGAACATGATGTCTAATTCATTTTCTCTCTAGTCTGCGCCAGATATTTTTTAATTACTTAGGTTCCATTTCGTAAGTTAAGGAGTCATTAACGGGAATTTCAGCGACCATTCCACCGCCACAAGAATCTCTCCGCGGTGAGCCATATCTAACCAAACCAGGAAATGATGATTTTAGTTTGGAGTCGAATTTGAATCACTCATTAGTGGTCAGCGTTTGACTACACATGGATTTCCAATCATTGACAAGGAAGTAAAAAGCCCTTTGGTTTGGTAAATAAGGAAACAAATCGTCTGGTATATTAATTGCAAGATTTTTAGGAATACTCAGTTGCTCAATTCAATCAATCTAGAAAAAAATACAATGGCGTCTTCAGCCACACTTATTTGCTTCTTCGCCCTTGTGGCCGTGGTGAGAAGAATCGTTTTGATTCAAGAGTCTTAATAACGAAGCAATTTGAATTTATTACCGACAGTTTTATTTCTTTTTGAATTCTAGAGTTATGAAATAGGATGGATTAACAGAGAAGAAAGAGGTCTCGCAGGAATGTTCAGTGAGTTGTACATATTAGAATAACCTATATGATATTTATTTTCTAGTCAAGACGATCTTATCTGATTTAACCAAATTCCATTCAAATTCTTAAAGGTCAAGGTTTGGGGTCTGTATTTGGGAATGCTGTCAATTTTTTTGCTGACGAGGGATCAGCTAAAAAGGTGTGCGAGCCTCGTGGGTACTTCAAAAAAGACGCGCCGCACTACTACAAGAGAGGTCTCCTCAGTCTTGCAAGTGGGTAACAATTATTATTTTATTTGAAAACGTATAATTTACTCCAACATATGTATATATTTGTTGAGGTTTTACTTTCAGTTGAAATTGATTGAAAAATCAAACTGTAACTAGTTGTTTAATGGTTTAATTTTTAGGTGACGCCGTTACCGGTGGACTCGCTGCGATTGGAGACACTGTCTTCTCTCCTGAAGCTGTTAAGACTGGTTGCGAAGCTAATGGTTACTATAAAAGAGAAGAGATACCACAGCAACAGTATTACCAAGGAGGAGGACAACCGATTTACCAACAAAGACCACAAGACATACAATACGTCTACGATCCACCAACAGTGGTGTATCAGGATTTTGAGGAATAATGAGTCAAGCTCAAGTCTCATGTCCCACCCAAAATATTCCCTTCTCCAATAGGTGAGATAGTATAGTCAAATTTGAATGTGTCAAGGTCAAATAAATATAATATCAAAATGTTGAACAAAATTATGTCTTGAAATTAAGCTGCGACAATTTTCAGCCAGATTGATGTCTGATTTCATTTACTCACAATATATAGATATTAATAAATATTCTGTAGAAAATATTTTAGGTTATGACCCTAATTGCGTCATGCGAATGTTTCGTTAGTGCAGTAATGATAAAATCTTATTTTTGGGAAAAGGGTTCTATTTGGTAAGAATTTGGATGCTTTTCTGAAAATTTTATCTAAGGTTTCAGAAGAACGGCAGGAGCAACCGTATTACCAAAGAATACGTCTACTATCCACCAACAGTGGTGTATCAGGATTTTGAGGAATGAGTAAACCTAAAGTCCCACCCACAATAATATTCTCTGTACATCCTCACTTTCCTCACATTATATAGCTGATTTGTCAAAGTCAAATATAATATCAATATTGTTGATCAAAAATGTGTCTTGAAAATAAAGTTTGACAATTTTTAGCCAAATTAATGTCTTCAATATATCAATAAATATTGCAGAAAATATTCAGTTAGACAGCGACCAGAGACTTTGTCTAAAATTTCAAAAGGATCCATTGGAAAGGGGCCAAAAATAATACCCCTGTCGCCGCTCGGCTCGCGTAGAAAAGTTTCAATCTGGTGTGGTCCATAGTTATATACCGTAAATACCCGAACAAGAACCCGGGTTAGTATTTTTTCTGGCTGCCTCGAGACCCGGTTTATATACGAGTACCAGGGCAACGTAATACATAGGCTCTTATGGAAGAATGTAGAATTTGACCCTGTTACTTTTCGAGTACCTACGACTAGCGACTGTGTTTCACTGTGACACTCTTCTGTGGAAATAGTACTTAGATACCAGTACTGATTCTACTTTAAATATAGCGATGCTCTCCTCAATACATTTGTCCAATTCTAGGTTCCAAGTCTGGGATTTTTGAATTATTTTATTTATTATTCAATTATTTATAATTTATGAATCCATGTATTAAATTAAAACTAAAGTTAAGCTTTCCTTTCCTAACATGTTAATACCTCTACATACGTACCACTAGGCTCTTGGAATTATTAGCCAAAGAATATCTGTTTCATTAATTTAAACAGAAGTGAATCCTTTTTTAAAACAATTGATTGAATTTTGATGGTTATTGAAAATTAGGGAACAAGGACGAGATGGTGAGAGAATAGAGCAAACCGATCTCCCAAGCAAGACCCAAATACATTAATATATATGTGGAATTTGTTCACGAGTCGGTGCACTGGCCTTGCAACCTGTGAATAAATGTATTGAATTTGTGAAAGTAGGCATTAGATAGAAACCTTACGGCGAATTATTTTAAGTCAAAGTCTGTGGAAAGTGGGTCGGTGGCTCTCATCGTCCTGCTCCATCACATTTACATAACACATGTCAACCAATTCTGTTCAGCAGTACAGAGTGAAGCACAACAAACTATCTTACTCTTGAAATTTACAATTGTTTGACATACAGTATTAGTAAGATCATACTATTGGAGTACTGTGCACTTACCTTACTGACTGACTGACTGATTGTGAAGGGTTGCTTGCAGTTAGTGCCCAAATTCTGATGGGCAAGACGTATCAGAGTACAAGACTCGAGCAACTGGTTCTGTGAAGGTTTTTATTCACCATGTAGATTTAACTGGAATTAATATGGAAGAAGGTTCATTTGTTCTACTAATGAAGTTATAATGTGCATGGACATATTGTGGAATACGTACGTGTATTCAGCTCAGTCTTGTTCTTGTAGTCCCGCTCGCAATAATAATAATGAAGATACTCTACACATTCCTCCTTCTCATTCTTTGTCTTGTACTCACTGTCCGTTCAATTAATATTCTTCCTAACCCCCAAATTATGAGAGACTCAAGCTCAAAGAAATTATCCCCTTTTCTAGACTTTATAAGATTAAAAAGGTCTGAGAATATTTGCACGAGTAATGATGGGATCATTCGCCTCTACAATGTAATAGACAATCACTCATCAAAAACTTACAGATGGGATGAAGACTCTGAATGCGCAAATCTGGCTGTCAACTTTGCAAAGAGGGGTAGTTTAGAAGCACGGTGAGAATTTGAATTCAATCGCTTGAAATATAAATACGTGTGTTGTTGGATTTTCTTTATATTGAAATAATGCATGGATATGTTTAGTGGATTGGTGAGTTACCCTGGAAGCGGAAGTCATTGGTTGCGTTACCTCATTGAGTCCAGTACCGGACTATTCACTGCCTGCGTTTACGGCAAACGTGAATTCTTATTACCTCATGGATTCCTTGGACAAACACGCCCATTGAATGATGGGAGTACAATTCTTCAGACAACACACTATTTCTCCGCCTTTACCTTCCCTCATGAATACCTTGAAAAAATTTCGAAATTGTCGGACAGAGTGTTTGGAAAGTTTGGACATCGTGGGATTCTTCTCATCAGAAATCCCTACCATGCAATCCTATCTCACTGGAACCTATTTAAAACAGGACATAAAGTCCGTCAAGCAGTTAACTCAAGTTTTTCCGGAACAAGTAAGGGCAAGCAATCTGTGCCAGACAGGTGCATTAATTAAGTTTCAAAATAGAGTATTTGAAAAGTTTGAATATTTTTTGTTTTGGTAGAATGGCAGAGTTTTGTTGAGACCGGATCAGATCGATGGAGAGAATTGATACAATTTTGGGTTGAGAAATCGGAGGATTTACATGTTGTAGTCTTTGAAGAATTGAAAACCCACACTGAGGAAGAACTCACTCGGATTCATGAGTATTTGAGAGTTGAAGTAGACCCTTTGAGAATGAGATGTACGATTAAACACAGTGAAGGTCCCTTTCGCAGAAATCATACGAGTAGTGAAAGACTGGGTCTCATGAAATCTATCTACAGGGATACCATGGACCTCTCTGAGAAGTTCACACTGGAATCAATTGTTCAAATTAATATTAACAAAGTCAATCAATTTTTGTTGGAACGTAACGTTCCTTTACAATTGAACTACGAACTGATTCAATAATAGGTAAAGTATTGGGAATGGAATTATAAAAAATAAACACGTACGATTTGATTTATTCTTGAATCAACAATTATGTAATATATTTATTCCTCATTCCAATTAGTAATTCATTCACAAACTATTGAATTGTCATTCAGTCAATCAATGTGAGTCCGTGTTGTCCATGAAAATAATTAAGGCCATTGGTTCCACTTCCACAGTACCGGCGCCCTGTAATACATAGACTCAGACTCTTATGGAGAATGTAGATTTTGACCCGGTTATTATTCAGGACAGGTTTTAATCGGGGATTTACTGTATATATTTTTTATTGATTCAACTGAAAAATCATTGATTGTTATTGTTACATTGATTTTTTCGATTGATTGAATGAAAATTTGACATAAATCCTCCGAGTGTATATTCAATTAATGTTAGTTAATTAATGTTAATTAATTCAATAAAACCTATCATGCCTTACCTAACGTTCGGATTTAAATCAAGTCAGGTTCAAACAGTTTTGGGATTACCTAGTCTTCTGAACTATCATGAATTGTCCGAAGGAAAAACAAAGAAACCCTTATGGGAAAATAATTGGTAAGAAATTAACGAAATATTAATCTCCAAACAGTAATTTAATTACTTTGCGATTGCCAATATTACATGAGCTATTACATTACATCCACGACAGTATAAGAAAATGTTCAAAACCAGAACAAAAATTATTTTTGAACAAAATTAAAACTGGAATGTTTAATCATCTGCAATCAATCAGCGATCTCTATTCTCTTTGCGCTGATTCCTGCGGCTGCTCTGGCTTCCTCCAAACTAAGAGCATGAGCACTGAAGATGAGATGATCCTTCAGAGCAGCTTTTCTTTTAAAATGTCTTTCACAGTAAGGACATGGAAATTGGTCAATATGGGCTGCCCTGTGTTTTCTTAAGGATCTGCTAGTGTTAAAGGAATCACCACAAATGTCACAGATAAAAGTTCTCTGATTCTCATGAGTCAACATGTGATCCTTCAATCTCGAGGCGTGGAGAAATGCTTTACCACAGATCTTACATTTGAATTTGTATTTGGATGAAATTGAGTCCGAGTTTGAGAAATGCCTTTCAAAATGAGACCTCAAACTACCTGCATAGAAGAAATCAACCAACAAATTATTTATTTACATTTATTAGCATTATTTGAAATTGAAATTAAATCAAAGACAACTGACCTGTTGACCCGAAAGTTCTTCCACAAACACTGCACAAAGCTGTTTTCTGTCCAGGCAGTCCAGGGTCTGTGTGAGTATTCCAATGGAGTTTTAATATGCTTCGTGTGTTAAATGCTTTATTGCAAACGGTGCACGTGTGATTCCTTTGTTTCTCATGAAAATATTTTATGTGAGAGCGAAGAGATTGTTTGGAAGCAAGAGTTTTCCCACAAATCCTACAGTCTTGGGGAGTATCTATCCTAACCAGCTTGTCCGCTGAAAAAAAAATATAAATCATTATGTAAAGTATAAAATATCAATACAAAAGTTACAAGATATTATAAATAAAATTAACTTTCTACTCACCAGGAACCCCGCATTCAACAAAATGAGTCCTTGTCAAATGAACCCGCATTTTAATCGGTCTATTGTATGTTTTATTGCAAATTGGACATGTTCTTTGTTTTTTTAATTTCTCAGAAGAATTTTCAACCACTCGTTCAAGGCGTTCCGATAAATCTGCAAAATTTTAGATTGGTTATACGTTGGTTATATTTTCCAAATATACAAGTCCATAAATATATTGAGTACCAGTTTACCAAATTCTTCTGACTGTGACTGTGTTGTTGATTCAGAAATTCCTTTAACTTTTGTTTTTGTTTCAATTCCAGATATAAGTGAAGGTAAATGAATTTCTGTTTCTTGAATGTCTTGGTCACTTAAGAAGGTTAAGGGCGAAGGTTTCATATCCTCAATGTCTATGTCGTCCATATTATCATTATCATCCATGGGCCCAAATGAATCCCTAAAAAGTGAACAATTTTGTTAATTTTGCAAATTATAAGGCAACGAGACAATGGGTAGTTAAATTATATCAGTATCGTTTAACGTACCAAGGCGTCATCGACATGTCGATTTTGAGGTCGTGATCTTCTCCGACTTCTATAGCAATATTTTCAGACACATCCTCCTCGGCTTTCTTTAATTTTGATTTATTTTTCTTAGGTACACTTTTACATTTCCCCTTCGGTATTTTGATTCTGAGTTTGAGTGGACGGAGAGGAGAATTGTTGGAAAAATTAGTTTTAGTTTTAATAAATTTTGACAATATGGAGTCAATTGCACAGAGCTGAAGGAATTCTTCGTAACATTTGTACAAATTGAGTAATTGAAGTCCACATTCGCGACATATTTGTATTGTGTTTGGCATAGGGTCAAAGGTTACTCGGAATACTTTCTCCAGAATCTCTTGAATTGTCAATGTCACTTCCTCTTCAAAATCAAATTGGTGAAAATCCTTGGAAAGAGTTGATTTTCCTTTGGACCAATTAGCACATCCAGTTGGAACTACTATTGGACGGTATTCCGGAATAGTTTTATTTTTATTTGTCTTTGATCGAAGCACTCGACCTCCACTCATTTTAATCAATTTATAAACCAATAAGAATAAATATTTTTTAAAAGTAAACAGTTTTCTCCCTACCAATGTCAAATTCAAAATCTGACAGAATTAAATTTCATGTTAGGTTCCCGCACTTGAGTTATTTTTCTACTATGCTTATGTACACAGTTCAATGAGCCCAGTATCTATTTTCAACGTTGAATTTAACTGATAAAAACAGAAGCACCACTTCAATGTTTGGAAGAATAATTTAATTAATAAGGAAATAACATTTTACATTTTGTTCGATTAAAGATTTTATTTTATTTTCCGAGTGTCATTATTATAATTGGGAATTATTGGACAGAGTAAATACGGTAGACTCAATATTAGATTTGAAACTTCCTCATAAGAGGTGTGTATGTGTGTAATAGTCATAGTTTCTTAATTCAACAATGGATCCGCAAATTCTTCATTGTCACTGCCATAAAATTCTATTTTGATATTTTCTAGTATTGGTAGTTCCGCGAGTTCCGCCTGGTTCATGAATGGTTGAGAAGCATCCACCTCCTCCAAAGACTTATTGTTGTTATTCTGAAACGATTCATTCACTCCTTTCTCATTATTTAATACATTTTCTCGTCCATGTATTAATTTATGTCTATTTAATTGAAACACACTCAAAAAACATTTCCCACAAGTTCCACACTTGAATGACTTCTCTCCTGTATGTATTAGTGTGTGTTTGGTTAGATGTTGAGATAAACTAAATTTCTTTCCACAGAAGTCACACTCGTATGGTTTCACTCCTGTGTGTATAAATTTATGTCTATTAAAATTACTTAACGTAGCAAAAGACTTCCCACACTCATGACATGAGTGTGTGTCTCCAGTGTGTACGCGTTTGTGATTTTTTAAACTGGACGAATACCCAAATGACTTCTCACAAATGTCACACTTGAACTGTTTCTCTTGTTTGTGTGTGATTTTATGTCTATTAAAATGGCTTATCGTAGCAAAAGACTTCCCACACTGATCACATGAGTGTGGTGTGTCTCCAGTGCGCGTGTGTGCACGTTTGTGATAATTAAAATAGTACGGAGACCGAAATGACTTCTCACAAATATCACACTTGAACTGTTTCTCTTGTGTGTGAACTAATTTGTGACTAGTAAGTTGAAATTTGGACTTGAAACTCTTTCCACATAGTTCACATTCGTATGGTTTCATTCCTGTGTGTATAAATTTGTGAGTCTTTAAATTATATTTCTTAGCAAAAGACTTCCCACACTCATCACATGTGTAAGGTGTATGCCCTGTGTGTGTTTTTTTATGTCTACTCAGACTACCCTTACAACGGAATGTTTGTTCACACGAGTCACATTTATATCCATTATGAATTCGCTGGTGATTGCTTAACTTTGACGACGAATTGAAAGTTAACTTACAAGTACCACACTTAAATGTCTTTTTGAAAGGATGCATGGATTTATAATGAGTAGTTATATCATGGTCCAAGTCCCGCAAATGCATCCCACACAAGGAACACTTGAAGCCAGACATTTCCCCATCTTTTTGCAGTGTTCTCGTTTTCAATATAACTAGATTTTTTTGATTGTTGGTGGACATCTCGATTGATTGACTGCCATCAGCATGGACTGATGATGTAATATTTTCGGGGAAATTATTGACACAATTCATGTTTGAAAAACTTTCCAAGTCTAGCAAAGGATCATCTTCGTACACAATTTGCTCTTCCTCTTCTTTTAGATTCTGTTCTATCAAGGAAAAATGATTCAATGGTGGGTTTGTGACTGAATTGAAAGCATTCGTCGAATAGTCGTCCATACCATCACTTGGACTTTCATTCACTGACGAATAATTTTCGATTTTAGGTATTCGGAATGTAAAATTGTCAACCGTGCTGCTTCTGCTGTCAGCATGGATGGATCCATCTCTATGAGTTTGAATTATATGGTCCTGTAATTTCTGAATGTACTCGTCACAAGTACCACACTTCTCTACACATTTATGAAGATTGTTGGACAAAACGGACAATGCGAGAAGTAAGGATTGCCAGTCGGTATCAGTATCGGTACATGAAGTTTCCAAATGCTGGCGGTTGTGACTGTGAGCATTTCCTTTTCCTTCCTCCGGGTTTCTATAATTATAAATGATTAAACATAAATTAAAAACAATAATTAATATTTAATGATAACAAATGACGATTTGTATTTATTCTGTGTGATCACAGCGTGTGGTCCCACAAGCTATGAATAATCAATTTTTAAGCGCAAGCGTAAGTATGATTTAATTAATTTAATAATACAGAATACAGACCTATGAAATGTGAGAAGTTTAAAATTCAATTGGGTGTCAGAAGTTTCCACCGACTGGTTGTGATTGTGACATTGTCTGTGACTTTGAGTATTTTCATCCTCCTCCAGGGTTCTATAATTGATAATGAAATAGTACAATAATTAAAATTAATGACAGTCAGTGATAATATAAAATATATATAATATAAAATGAAAATGAAAAACATACACTAACAATAAAATAAATTAATTTATAATTATAATACTGATCCCTGATCGTTGCGTTGCTTGAGGTTTCAAAAGTTATAAATAATTTATATCAAAGTATGCATATAAATACAAATACAACTAATAAATAATACTCACGAACCTATGAAATTCGACAGATTCAGAATTCTTCAACTTGACCAACTTGACCTGGCAATCAACATTTGGGTTGAGTTTCCAATCTGTTTCAATTTTACTCAACGCCATCATTGATTCCAACAGATAGGTCGTTGTCTTATCACTCAAGTAAGTCGTAGTCGTGGTAGGGATCAGATGCAAATTCAAAAATTATGGTAATTAATTAAATTATTGTTGAAAATGAATATAAAATTTCGAAAGGTGTTACTTTTGATGTTTGAGAATTTCAAGTTTCAAATAAATATTTTGAATTTGGAGGGACGAGATTTCTCTGTCAGGAGATGAGAACGGAAAGCAAGGATTTTAGTGATGAGATTGGAAAAAGAATTAGCGGAGAACTCCGAATAAAGCCCGGTCTCTAATACAGCCCGGTCAAAATTAAAAATTTTGAAAATAGAGCCCGGTCTCTAATTGAACCCGGTCTCCAATACAGCCCGGTCAAAATTTAAAATTTTGTAAATAGAGCCC
>JAQGCB010001001.1:0-16796 GCA_034698835.1 Protaphorura tricampata | reverse complement strand
TTTTCAAATTTTGAAACTCGAAAAATTTCAAAAATTTGTAATTTCAAGAGTTTTAACTTTTGCACGAAAATATTGTCCAAACCCCACTCAGGGCATCACAATGCATCAAGAAAAAAATATGACGGGTCAAGGTCCTGGGGTACAGGCCGCGTCATTCCCTTGTAAGCATTGGTCCATTTATCTTTTTGGTAAGCCCAGGTTTCTACTCTTGGGAATGACTGGAGGCTCTTTCCTCCAATTTCATTGAGCGGTTTCATGTGAGGTAAAATACTCGGTTGATCAAAGCGTGCAGTATCCGGACCAAACTATTTGGGTACCTGGAGTCATAGTTGATGAGTGAAAATATTATTTTGTCAAAATAAAATTCTCACTCACAGTAGGTCATCAGATGTCGCGCGGTCAGAAAAAGAATACCACAGGGTTAGCACGGAAATGTTCTTTCTGTCAGAATTGACTGATTTTTGGATTTATTGTAGTCATGACGTCCTGAAGATCTTCTGTGAAGTAACCACACCCAAATTCTTTACTGTTACAGAGTTGCCACACAATGCAGAATGGGGGACGGGGGCCCCAAACCAAACATTCAAGCCTCCTCCAGTGTATTAGTAACTCGGAGTCGGTTCGGATTTTGGGAGTGGTTCCTTCACAAAAGGTGTTCTCGAGGTCAAGGGCTACAACATATCAAAACCCCTGCCAATTCTGACAGAAGGCAATTTTCTTTACCATAATTAAATATAACTGCTCCTCCTGTTTTCCTACTACATCCATTTCTTTCGACGGTCAGTGTGGTGGTCTTTCGCTGTTTACTTGCTTTGCACTTTATTCAAATTAAGTTGGTAGTGGAAGGAAATGTACTAACAGAATTGTCTAATGCTTTAAGATCCTAGAAAGCTGTGTAAATATGACGCTCCGCCGGGGGCGGCGGTTAATGTTTGAGGGTGGTCTCACGCCAACGAATGGAACAATTGTTGAGTGAATAGTGTTGGTGTCAAAGTTCTAAAATTGAATTATTACCACAAGATTTTGTATATAATTTATTTTATTTATTGAAAGTGTCTTGACCTCAAACTTTTTAAAATACATACATTATTTGCGGCAGGATGTGTTATCATATACAGTCTATAGCTACTGACAATTCTTTTCAATCCTTTCATAATGTGTAGTAAATGTACAGTTCCGTTCAGAAACATTGGCTAAAACCTTTTTTGTTATACAATGTGAATTCGTCAATAATATTTCATTCTATTTTTCCTAGGTATGAGATCCCTTCCGGGTCCAAAATCGTGACTGCTCAACCTCAAGTGGCCTGTGGACCTTTCTTACTCTACGCGAATCAAACGTTAGATTACATAACCCCATCCACTGCATGTGTTCCAAAAGACAGCTATGAAGAACGTGTGGTGCCGATTACAGATCAACCGAAGCCATGGGGAGGTCAATTCAATTATACTCTGAAGGGATATGGGTTAGAATTAGTCGCTTATTTATTCCCACACCCTGGATTGGGTATCAGTTGGGAAGAAATGACGGAATCACTTCAAGACGGATTTGCAAGGAATTCAGAATTACAATCCAATCGATTCACAGACATGGACTGGAGAAAAACAGAGCCAGAGTTATGGAAAAGGTACAACCCTGGGTACAAAGCCTTTGTTACTTTTGATGTACCAAAGGACTTCAATCCTAAATTTTATCAAGTGGTAGCTTCTTGTGGTGATAATTGGATTGTGAGGACCAAAGTCATCAGAATGTTGAATGGACAAGGGACAGGGGAGTCAGGGGCTGTGAGACCAGAGGACAGAATTAATTTGGTCAAACCAATAGCATTCTATGAAGAAGTCAATGGGGTATTTAAAAAGTTGAGTAAAGTTTTCTAAGTAGTGGAGAAGAAAATTTTTATGACGTGTAAAAATGCAAGTATGTAAAATTCGCAAGCTAAATCAAAATAAAATATTACCATGTTTTCAAATGATTGCACCATATTATTTGTACTTATATAGTAGAAATGTCTTTGTTTATTTTTTGTCCTGTATGCAGTCAAACCTCGCTATAGGACCCACCAGATTGCATGTAAAATCCGGGTATTACATTGCGGTCTTCTTATATTCGATATGAGACCTAATGGACTTGTAAAAAGAAACCTCATTATAAGACCCCAATTGTATTCAATTGTACATACGAATGGGCCATTCCAAAAAATCAAATCGATTATTGAAGCAGTTCAAAGGTTCTTAGAAGGGAATGCTCTGACTTGACACGCCATATTTTTTTTTACTGAGATCCCTACTCCAATTTTTTGAATTTTTTTGAAATTCAAAATGACAAAAAGAGCATGCGTCATAACACGTAAAAAAGTCTTTGAAGAGTCTATTGTGTGAAGCTTAGTTTTAGCTTTCCATTAATCTTCACGTACAGTGGAATCTCTATATATCAACCTCCCCTCTATCGTACACCTCTCTATACCGACCAGAATGTAAGGAACGGAAGAACTCCCTTTGCATACACTTCTTTATTATTCCACTTTCTGTATATTAAACTTTCTCTTTACTGGACACATTTGGCTACATTTTTCGAGTTCGGTATATAGAGAGTCCACTGTATTAAGGTTAGGGTAGCGATCAGGACCGTATCCGTTGTCGGCCAAACTCGCCAAACCTGTCAGTAACGACGGCATAGCCTCTTTTGTTTTTAATTATCTTCTTTGACAGTTTGAATTTCATCAAAAATGTGTATTTTCAAATGTTTACACTTAATTCAAGAGAAAAATTACGACGACACCCCACCCAGGACACCCGAAAAGATATAACATGTCAAAGTCCTGGTGGTCAGGTCTGGTCATTCCCTTGTAAGAATCAATTCATTACAATTTAAGCATTTGATGAAGTATTAGGTCCACAGAATTGGATCAATGCTCAAAACTCGCTCGAAGTCAGGTCATACCATTTCCTTATTAGTAATTTCTTGGAAACATTTGTAGTTTTTGTTGACATTTTAGAGTCCAAACGTTTTGGGTACCTTGGGTCATCCAAATGATGAGTCCGAAAACATTTTATTTTCAAAGTGAATTTCTAACCCGTAGGAGGTCATCAAAAGTCATTCCCCGTGCCACTTAATATAATGTGAGATTCGGAAACAGCTACCACATCAATGAAGGAAGGCAGTTTTACAATACATTAAGTGACACACGGGGAATGACCTTTGATAACCTACTACGGGTTAGAATTTCACTTTGACAAAAAAAATGTTTTCGGACTCATCATTTGGATGACCCAAGGTACCCAAAAAGTTTGGTCCTGTTCCTGAACGCTCTGAACACCCAAACAGTTTACCTTGTTGGTGCTTTCTCTTTCGGATCATACATTCCAGTACGAGCTCGGTCCGAATCGTTCATTTCTAACTTAGTAAACTATGCTTTATTGGTAGATGGTTTGTGAAGGACTGTGAGGTACTGAACTGAGGCTTCCACGCCAGCCTAAACCTCTCCAATGCTGATATTATTGCATGGTGCTCACAAGGGAACTCTTTGGAGTGATGCCCTCGAGTCGCCTACCACAAATTCTCGGCCAACATTAACTGGGTAAGGGTGAGGTTTGCCGCCAGTGCGCGGCATGCTCCCGCGCCGCGGGTTTCTTTAGGTTGAAAAAATTGCAAACATTTTTCAGAAATTTTGCTTTACAATGCCACGTGCAAAATAATGAAGGACTGCTTAGAAAAAGTTTCTGATAAAAATACCGTAAAGAGCTAACATAATCTGGTCACGCCCAATTGCACCCGCGGAGCCATTTAGCGTGACCATATCCGGGTGACTTATTACAATATTTTTATCCGAAACTTTTTCTAAACAGTCCTTCATTATTTTGCACGTGGCACTATAAAGCCCGATTTTTGAAAAATGTTTGCTTGTTCTTAGGGTACGCCGAGAACCTCCGAGCTCTTGCCTATTAGCGGCGTTCTGTGAAGATCCGACTTTCCGCATTCGGCAGTCGTTCCTTAGAACCTTGAATCCGTTATATTAATGATTGTTAAGTCAAGTAGTTGTACCGTACTGTCATGTGCGTGGTAGGAACCTCCAGTTCATTTTTTAGAAAACACAACACACTTAGTATTTAAAACAATTCAAAATAAAGGTGAGGTTAGGTCGGATAACTGGGTTTTTTCAGAGTTTTATTCGTTTTTAGTTATTTTGCTTAATTTTTGGTAATAAAATAAAATTGAATTATTAACTAGGGAAAGTGGTATTATAATTGATAGTTTGTGTTAGTGATTGTGAGTTTAAGGTACGATGTGTAAGAAGGGGGTTTTCCGATTCCAGAACTCCTCTAGTGCCAGAAATGGTAAAAGAGCTTTGTATATAAAGATTTACTTAACATTCACGCTCTGATGCGTGTTACAATATTTGTTTACTTAGGTTACACTTTAGTTGTGAAGATGAGATGAGATTATGTAACTAGACTGTCCGTCTTACAGGGCGCGACAGTGTAAATTCTACAGGGTGGTTGATGAAAAATATATCAGAAGAGAGTAGTAGTGGATAGAATTAGAGATACAATTGCAATAATCTATGATAATGCAGATTTCACCAATGTAATTTTAAAAAGTAAGCAATAAATTCACAGTTACATCTAGGACGATGTCTTGCATTATATGTGCAAAACTAGTTCTGCATATTGTGAACAAATCACCTGGTCTGATGTAAAGTGGTTGGCATGAGCGTGCAAAGCATTTCTGGTGTTTCGTCGCTGGTCCATGAAGGAATGAATTTGGGAATTCCAGTGATGCCTCTGTCAAATTCCAACTAACACTAATCATGGTTTTCGTCATACCCGTTGACATTAAAGCGAAAAATCCCAAGAATAATATCAGTGGTGTATCCAATACTTTATAAAGTCCAATTAGGCAATAAAATGATCCAATCAGTATTAGAATCGTCATCGTTAATGCTTCCAAGATTAAATCACGGTAGAGGATGCATCCTGCTTTTATAATTATCTGCAATGCTCGGTAGAATACTAGCCGAGACGTTTCCCGCCCGATCCTACCGAAAAATGGATAAAACCAGCATACATTGAATTAATATGTCTGGTCTCTATTGGACTTGCATTTGCATTTATATATACTCTACCTTGTGAGATGCGACAACCATAAATTTGTTGCGTGAAGAAATGTTGTTGCAATAATTGCCCAGTAGCTGACAAACACTGCGTCGATTGAAAAAACAGAGAAACCAAGAAATGCACACAGCAAATTCATGAGTATGTGGTCACGAGTGAAAAACCCCAGAAATCTGAGAAACACGGAGAGTTTTGCTTCCAACAAAAGGAATATAACAGGAAATAAAAGTAGGGCTTTAATTGCTGAAGTAATTATAAATCCCTTGAATACATTCTCCAGCCTGCGAATCCTGTTCCTATGGACTTCATCGAGATCTTCGACTTTGAGATAGCCGCCTTTGAATTAATATATAGTTAAACATTGAATGAAACGTACAATTCTATATCTTTTTTTATTATATTGTGTACAATTTACCCAAATTCTTGTCAAGATTTAAAACTGCGTTCGTTATTCCAAAGATGTCTTGAGGATTTAGAAATGTTCTCAACTGGAAAAGCAGTGGTACCATAAAAATGGCAACTTGTAATGCTGTGATGATTCCAAGGGATGCCTTTGTTTCCAATACCACACAACAGCATGATACAAAAATTATTGCGATATGGATAATGATATTAGTGATGGCGATTATCTTCCATGACAAATATCGCAGAGAGTTGCTTGGAACCGCGATTAGATTATTTTTGGTAAAGCTCCAACCGAAAGGAAATATGCAGAAAAAATTCCCGAGTCGAATAATGTATGAAATTGTTGTAATTGTACCGGCAGAAATCATTATTCTTGGCTTTTCTGTTAATTTTATAGCTCTCTCTGAGATTTGAAACTGCCCAAGGAAAGATGAGGGTGGATGGACAATCGAGGACTGGGATTGAAGTCTCGAGTCCAATTATTGGACAGGACGCTCCGATGTTTTACTTAGCACGCAAACACCACTAGATTAATAACAAATTATTAACCAAATATACCAACTCCTCGCACGCAAGGAATACCACAGTCTAATCAAATTTTACAAATTCAAACGATTGCTCATAAGCGATAACTAAATTAATGAGTATTGGCAATGTCGTAGAATACATTTTAATTCTGAAGACGGTTTTTAAGAATATGAAGATTTCCATTCCAGTTCTTCCGTGTTCGAATTTAGTCTCCGAGTCTTACCTTTCTAAATAATTTAGCAACTAGTAAGCGTGCCCGAGAAAACTTTCAACTTAACAAAGGAACTGTTGGACTGGACGCGCCGATGTTTCATTTAATTCATAAGCTCCACTAAATTAATAACGAATTATTGACGAGTGCCTACCTACAAGGAATGCCGCAGTGATATTAAATTTTTTAACTTCGAACGCCGTACATTGCGGCTAAGCAATAACTACTAAATTAATGGACATGAGATATTTCTTAAAATATATATTTAGTTGTGAGAAGGCTTTCAATATGATGTCGCTTTCCACTCCAGTATTTCCGTGTCAGAATTTAAGTAATAAATGTTGAATATGTTGTTCTTTTAGGTTAATTCAGTATGCTGTGTTATACAATAATATTTAAAGACGTATTTAAATTCTTAATTAGTGGTTGGTGTTTTTTATTTGAGTCGTCATGGCAAAACTAGGAGTCTTTCATTTGTGCCTCAGTATGGAATGATTTATTCAAGGAGCGTACATGGCTGTTTGTATTGTTTGTATGTTTATTTGTTAACGTCCATATACGCTCCTTGGATTTATTGATCGTAGTGATCGGAGAGTCTTCCGGCTAACGCTAATTAGGGTATTCGTTGCGCCAGTGCAACTAATCCCACGAATAATATCAATTGTACGTCCAATACTTTATAAAGTCCAAGTAGACAATAGAATGATGCAATCTGTATTAAAAATGGACAATGTCAATCCTGCCAAGAGTATGTCCTGATAGAGCATACATCCAAGTTTTGCTATTATTTGTAAAGCCCGGTAGAATACTTGAGTTTTTGTTCTTGGCTGAACCTTTCGAGAATTGGACAAAAAAAGCTTCAAGAAATGCATAACAGACTCCCATAATATACTTTATTGTTATACCTTGTGAGATTTCGCAACCATAGATTTGTTGTGTGAAGAAATGTGGTTGCAAAGATGATCCAAAATGTAATGAAAGTTGCGTCAATTGAAAACATCCAGAAACCACAAAATGCAAAAATCATATTCATGAGAGAATTATCCCGAGTGAAAAAGCAAACTAAGCTATAAAACATGGAGAATCTTCCTTCCAACAAAAAGAACGTAGCAGGAAGGGACACTAAGGCAAGGCGATACATGTTGCTGTTATTATAAATCCCTCGAATAACTTTTCCAGTCTTCGAATGCTGCTCTTATGATCTTTATCAAGGTCTTAGGTCTTTGAGGTATTCACCTTTGAATTAATAATAAATATTAGCATTACACTTGAAAATACAAATCAATATTTATGAGTATTATTGTACGAATATGTTCAATTTACCCAAATTCTTATCAAGACATAAGAAAGCGTTCGCCATCCCAAATATATCTTGCGGATTTAGAAACGTTGAGAACTGGAAAACCATTGGTATCATAATAATGAAGGCGTGTAGTGCTGTCATTATTGCAAGTGATGTCTTTGTCTCCAAAACAACACAGCAACATAGGACAAATACTAGTACAATTCGGGTAACAAAAAACAGTTCAAATTAATTTTATTTACGAACAATATTAGAAATGCGTAACATATACATAAATAATTTATCTAAATAGAGGGTAGTTACCTTGTGAGATTTCCCAACCATTGATTTGTTGTGTAGAGAAATGTTGTTGCAACGATAATGTAACGAAGATTCAGTCAATTGAAAACATCCAAAAACCACAAAATGGTTGGAACCTCCAGTTCATTTTTTATAAAACGAACAAACTTAGAATTTAAAACAATCCAAAATAAAGGTGAGGTTAGGTCGGATAACTGGGTTTTTTCAGAGTTTTATTCGTTTTTAGTTATTTTGCTTACTTTTTTTACAATAAAATTGAATTATTAATTAGGGAAAGTGGTATTATAATTCTTAGTTTGTGTTAGTGTTTGTGAGTTTAAGGTACGCTGTGTAAAAAAGGGATTTCCCGATTCCTGAGTTCCTACAGAGGTCTTCAGGATCCTTATTTTGTAGTAGACCAGTGAGTTACTGATGTCGGTATCTATTCGGTATTTCGGTCTTCCCTGTTATACAGGTTTGGCCTAATGCCGTTAATAGTAAATAAGCTTTGTATATGAATATTTACTTAACTATCATGCTCAAATGCGAGTGACAATATTAGTTTACTTAGGTTAAACTTAAGTTGTGAAGATGAGATAAGGTTGTGTTGTAAATAGACTGTCCGTCTTACAGTGCGCGGCAGTGTAACTTCTACAGGGTGGTTGATGAAAAGTGTTTTTATCAGAAAAGACTAGTAGTGCATAGAATTACAGATACAATTGAAGTACATAATCTATGATGATACAGATTTATCCAATGTTTGTAATTTTAAAAAGTAAGCAATAAATTCACTGTGCAATCAAGGACGATGTCTTGCATTATATGTGCAAAACTAGTTTTATCTATTGTGAATAAATCACCCGGTCTAACATAGAGTGGTTGACAAGAGCGTGCAAAAGATTTCTGAACTATTGTCCCTGGTCTCTGTAGCAATGAATTTGGGAATTCCAATGATGCCTCTGTCAAATTCCGGCTAACGCTAATTATGGTATTCGTTGCGCCCATTGTTGCCATGCCAATCAATCCAATGAATAACACCAATGGTATATCCAATACTTTGTAAAGTCCAAGTAGACAATAGAACGATCCAATCTGTATGAAAATCGACAAGGTCAATCCTGCCAAGAGTATGTCCTGATATAGCATACATCCAAGTTTTGCAAATATTTGTAAAGCCCGGTAGAACACTTGAGTTAGATTTTGTGCTGGGTTGAACCTTTAAAGAATTGAACAAAAAAAAACAGTTCAAATTAATTATATTTACTAGCAATTATTAGAAATACATAATACATACATAAATAATTTATCCACAGTATACACAATAGACGGTTGTGTTACCTTGTGAGATTTCGGAACCATAGATTTGTTGTGTGAAGAAATGTGGTTGCAACGATAATATAAAATGTAACGCAGGTTATGTCAGTCGAAAACATCCAAAAACCACAAAATGCAAAAATCATATTCATGAGAAAATGATCCCGACTGAAGAAACCAACAAATCTAAAAAACATGGAGAATCTTGTTTCCACCAAAAACAACATAATAGGAAAGGACGCTATGGCGATACATGTTGATGTAATTATAAATCCCTCGAATAACTTCTCCAGTCTTCGAATGCTCCTCCTCTGGACTCCATTAAGATCTCGAATTTTGAAGTATTCACCTTTTAATTAATAATAAATATTAGCATTACAATGAAAATACAAGTCAATATTTTGAATGTACCCAAATTCTTATCCAGACATAAGAAAGCGTTCGTCATCCCAAAGATATCTTGTGGATTTAAAAATGTGCTCAACTGGAGAATCACGGGCATCATAATAATGCAGGCGTGTAGTGCTGTCATTATTGCAAGCCATGTCTTTGTCTCCAAAACCACACAGCAACATAGTACGGATATGAGTACAATTCGGGTAATTAGATTAGTGATCGAAATTATCTTGTATGACAAATATCGAAGAGAATTTCTTGGAATACGGATCAAATTTTTTTCTGTGGAACTCCAAGTAAAAGGAAATATGCAGAAGAAATTCCCGAGACGAGTTGTGTATGAAATTAATTTCATTGTACCGGGGGAAATCATGTCTTTTAGTTTTATCACAATAAAAAAGAGCTATAAGGATGACCAGCCAAGAACTGCGATTTGTGTGTATTCGAGTTACAAGTATTTGCCAAGAATTTGTGTTTCCCAGTCCCATTTATTGCACTGGAAAAGCTGACATTTGAATTAATGCATAAGGTGAAATAAATTAATAACGAATTATTGAATAAAATGGACTGCTTTCATGGAAGGAAAGGCGCTTGGCATTTTTATAAATTCAAATGTTATTTCAGTTGAGCAATAACTACTCAGAGTAATGGGTAAACAAGTTAATATTTAACTGCGAGTATAATTTTAGTATTTATTACTCGTTCCCTTCCATTACTGCTGGGGTGCTAGCATTTAAGTAATAAATATTCAATATATTATTTTTCCGGGTTGGTCAAGCAAGTCATGCTTTAATAAATTTTTTAAATGAACATCTAACTTACTTGGATTTTGTGGCTACCTCTTTTGTAGTCTCCATTCCTATACTATGAGAATTTCATTATTTAGCAATGATTTATTGTTCGAATACACTATATACTATAATGCAAATAATGACTTATTGATCGATGGCACTAAAATGGCTTGTGCATATGTTGTGATGGAAGTAAAGAGGCTTCCATGTCAACCTGAATCCTCCACATCTTAATAATCTAGTGTTATAGCCATTGCGCTCACAAGGCTTTGGGTGATTTCCTCTAAACACATGCCTCTCGATTACACATTTTCTGACTTAACTTGGTTACTTTGAGAAATTCATAACAGCGAGTGTCATCACTTCAACACATTACTGTGATCCTACTTACTTTCTAGAACTAATAATTACACAGGATATCCTGTGCAGTGTGGTTTCGCCAAAAACACTGAATTTTTTTTACTTTTACTTCATTATTGTTTATTTTTACAATTAATGTCTGAATCAACCTTCCAATCAAAATAACCTGATCCAATCAAGAGCCAACTCCAAAATATTACACTGAATATGAGGAATATGATTGAAAAAATTCTGGATGCATATTTTTCAATAAATTCAGAAAAATCATTCGTTGTTCTTTCTCGTTTGCCTTGTCTTCGATTTGGACTTCTAGTGCTTCGAGCAGTTCCAGTTCGTTGTATGCTAGGCTTCCGAGGTTTAAATTGAACCGCTTCACCTTCTTCCCTGTCATCATTATCCAATTTAATTACAACTTCATCGATTCCGCTCTCCAAATCGTCTGCGTCTACTTCATCCCCTCCTTTTATACTTCTTAGCCTGAAAATAAAAATTTGGTATTTAATATATGTATATAGTGGACTCTCTATATACCGAACTCGAAAATTGCACCAAAATGTGCCCAATAAAGAGAAATTTTAATATACAGAAAGTGGAATTACAAAGAAGTGTGTGCAAAGGGAGTTCTTGCGGTCCTTACATTCTGGTCGTTATAGAGAGGTGTATGATATAGGGGAGGTTGATATATAGAGATACCACTGTATATATGAAAATATTGTACTTCAATATTTTTACAAGTTTTAGGATTAATCGATATTAAACTTACCATAGCAAAATGCTGAATTCCACGAGAGTAAGAAAGACAAGAAAGATGCATGCAATCATCCAAATATCGATCGCCCTCACATAACTTACAGTTGGTGTGCTTTCTCTGTATAAGAAAAATTACTGTGTATAACTAATTGCTTTGTGATAATAAAAATATTATGTGATGGGACTAACCGAACGGATGCAAACATAGCAGTGAGTGTGAGGAGCGTCGTCATTAAAATCCCAATCCTTGCCTCAATCATTGTAGATGGAACAAGGAAACAAAGCCAAGAGATGATTATGAAGAACACACTGGGTAAAAATGTTTGAACCATATGATAACTCAATTTCCTTCTTGCTGCAATGGTGAACCGTAGAGTTGAAAATGATCTTGCTGTGTAAAAACATGAAAATACATTAGCTTCCTTGAATGTCATTCTTATTATTGGAGAAAATTGAGAGAACACTTACTTTTATTCCCAATGTAACCCTCGTTCTGAATTTCTTCTTTAACAGACGACAATTGATAGTCATAATTTGGGCCGGCACAATCCTCTAGAAATGCACCGTACGGTTTCACCCACTCAAGAATAAGTTCATCACTAGAGTACGAAGCTGTACGGATTTCGTTGAGAAAAATATTTTAATAGGTGAGTTTTGCACACAAAATTATTTTTCTAAATTTCTTATTTTTGATATTGACGTACTGCTCCTGAGGACCACTTCGCAAAATTGTGTGTCAGCTGGAAAGTAATGGAGCTCTTGTTGGCATTCCATTTGAATCCTCATTCTAAAATATTCCAGCTAGAGTCATTAGTAAAAATACAATGGATATAATTATTGATATAATCCATTCACTATTAGCTTACCTGGCTACATATGTGATTTCTCCTGTAATTTCATTCAATTGAACCGTCACTGGTCGACTCATAACTTCAGGGTATTGAACTTTTACCAAATTTTCTAAAAAAAAAATATGGAACAAATTAGTCATCACGAGTCTGAACATATTTTAAAAGTAAAACTAAAACAAACCAATGAATATGTCAGGTTTCCAAATATCCTTCAAAAATTCATTATCCAAAGTCTTGAACAAAAGTTTAGTTTTTTCAGGGTCAAAAGTATCGAATGAAGAATTGTATTTAATCGAAGAGTCATGGTAAATCACTTGGTCCGTCCATTGTAAGAATAAATCAGCTGCGAATGTTATTTCCTATCAATTAAAAATATATTTGTTAATTAAATAGGAATTCAAACTGGAAAATAAGAAAATTTTTGTTACCTCATTCGCTTCATCAACTTCCTTCACATTTGGAATTCTTAGTGTTACCAAGACTTTGTATTTCTCTTGTTTAAGAATATTAACCAAGTCTGGGGTAAATTCGACCTTATTGATTGCAGCAAGCACTTCAATTTACCCATAAAATTACATAATATCTATTAAAATCTATCCTGGCAGGCTGACACAGTAATTGATAATTGAATATGTTAGAGATATGCTTACGATAAGTCAAGCTTGGAATTTGACGTCGGTTGTAGTATTGTGGTAAGACATAAGGTTTATATTTAAGTTTTGGATCTAATTCTCTATACACTTTGGGAGGAATATATTCTCCAGTGTTGAGATTTTGATCTTCAGAAACTTGCCTGAGTATTCTTCGATTTTGTTCCTTTGCGATTGATTCTTCTACACTTCGGTCTAAGTTTCCATTTGATCCGAAAATTTCCGCCCTAATATAATAGAATATTACTATTTTGTAATATTCACATTTTTGCACATTGGGTCAATATATTTATAGGGTGGTTCAGAATTTAAATTTGAGTGGACAAAAATACTTGTATTATTGCATTCCAGTAAAAATGTATCATTCCTTAGAATTAAAAGTTCCTAACGAGTTTATCTTTAACAAAATTTTGGAAAGAACAGAATTGACACATTTTCACTTACGTTGTGCATGTTTGAATGCAGATGAAGAGAATAAGAGAAAGAATAGTCTGTTCATTCCAATGCACCATTTTGTCTATTAAATTCTGATTGCGCACTTATTTTATTTTTCTATTAATTTTGTAGGTACAATACAAAAGTCTTCAATGAATTCTGCAATGTTTATTTGACAATTAGACGTACATTTGTACAAGTTCAATTCCGTTGTGGAAGTGAAAGGAATAGAAACTGAGCACCTGAGTAGAAGACCGAGAAATGAGGAGAGAGTGTAATGTAATGAGATAATAAATGAGAAATGAAAACTCATTACCCTTTCTTTCCATACTACCCGAACATTGCATTGCATTTGCATTGCCATTTATTATTTTAGTATGCTCTTCACATCCGAGTAATCTACCACAAACTATACTGAGAAAACCTGTTTAATTAAAATGGACTGAGTACGTACGTGTTTTCTCTTTTGCGTTGGAGTAATATGTTTAACAAGACCCGACTCAACCGCAACACAACACAATGGTCCATTCCTATTCTAATTTCCAGCTGGATAATTCACGAATGCACTTTTAAATTATTTTTTTATGTACTTAGTCATGGTCTCAGTGTGTACTTATCGTGACTCGTGACTCTTGTTTTGTACACGAAGCATAAAATTGGCATTAATATAGGCATGTCAGTATCACCTAGTCTTGGCATGAATATAGATGAAGCCATGTTAAATGATACAGATCGTGATATCATAGGGATAAGGAGAAACCAGAATTCGTAATTTCAGACTTTCATGGAAAATTTCAACTTTTCCTATGGTCTTTCCTATGGTCCCTTGGAAAATCGATTTTTCACGTGTTATAGTCCATGCTCTTTTTCCAATTTCGCATTTCGAAAGCTTTGCATTCAAAATTTTGTATTTTCACGTGTATCCATTTTAACACGATTTGGACGTAAAAACCGAGTTCCTTGGGATCATGTAGTGGCATTCCCTTGTAAGGATTGGCTCTGAGTCGTCGCGTTAAAATGAGTTGTCTGTTTATCTCTTCCTTCGTCGAGAAATAAGTTTCGTTGTTTTGACTTCCGGGAACATCACTTGATGTGTTTAATTGCCTTAATTAAAGACAATTAGGACAAGTTTATAATTTAATAACTTCAACTTCTAACTTCATCAGAAAGTAGGCACAGCACAACATACAACATTAAATTTAGTACCTAGTTCAGTGACTATATTAATTTGTAATCGAATTGAATTGAGACTAATTAACATGGGTTCATCATTTATGTGAAAGTAGTATAGAAAACAGTATTCTTCGGTTTAGCTGGAGCCAATTCGTTCTAGACGGATACGATTCCCAGGCTTTAATCGCAGATGATGTTGTAGACAACAGTACTCTCCCTTATAGTGTTTTTTTTTCAATGTTGAGTACTTGAATGGATATATTGAGTGCCATTATCATGTGAAATTCTCTTTAATGCGATCTTTTGGAATAAAAATTAATTCCTTCCTCAGGACAGAGACGAATTTTTTTTTATTTCCACGTTAACAGTATAGATAAAAAACTATTATACATATTCCTTTATGTGTGTGATTTAAAAAGCAAGCAATAAATTGACAGTAGCATCAAGGACGATATCTTGCATTATATGTCCAAAACTAGCTCTGTTTAGTGTGAACAAATCACCCGGTCTAATGGAGAGTGGTTGGCAAGAGCGTGCAAAAGACTTCCGGACTTTTGTTATTGACCCATGGCTCAATGAATTCGGGTATTCCAATGATGCTTCTGTCAAATTCCAACAAACACAAATCATAGTTTTCATTACATCCATTGTTGTTGCAGGAAAGACTCCCAAGAATAAGATCAATTAAACATCCAATACTGCATAAAGTCCAATTATGCAATAAAATTATGCAATCAGTATTACAATAGCAACGATAATCCCTGCTAAGAGTGTGTCTTGGTAGAGTAAGCATAGGATTTTTACTATTAACTGCAATCCACAGTAGATCACTTGAGTTTGTTTTTGTTCTTGGGTGAATCTATTGAGAATTAAACAAAACATTAGTATAAATTAATTTTATATTTCCCAGCAATATTGGGAATACAGTGGACTCTATATATATCGAAAAAAGCACCAAAATGTGTTCAATAAAGAAAAACTTTAATATACAGAAAGTGGAATAGCAAAGAAGTGTATGCAAAGGGAGTTCTTGCGTTCCTGACATTATGGTCGGTATAGAGAGGTGTACGATATAGGGGAGGTTTATATATAGAGATTCCACTCTATGTTCAATTTAAATATTCTTAATTTGAATTTTACAGCGAGAAGTGAAAGTGGAGGTTGGGGTGAATATGAAAAAACCCAGAGGAATCTAACGGAACGACTAGGGTGTAAGCTTCTATTAAACATGCCAGATTTAGAACACTTTTCTAGTGATCTTCACTGTGTGAGTCAACAGTAGAATTTTTCATTGTGATATATATTGTAGATTGTAAAATCTATTTTTATTTTATTCTAGTTTTCCAAAGGATCAATTGCTCAGTTGAAAATGAAAATACCACATTTTGAACCAGGAACAAACATCGATCAAGTGCCACTGTTTCAGTGAACACTTTGCGTAAATTTGTGTAGTATACGTTATGCGTTGTTGGGTTGGGATCAAGTATTTGTATAACATGTAAAGCCAGTACATTAATTAATGACTAATGAATAAGAATAATTGATTTTGGCTGAATTGTGTTAAACGAGGATTGAATACTATCGTGGCAATTATACAAATTTTGTATTGTTTGAGTAATTCCAGTTCATCTCAAATAAAGATACAGCTACACTATATGTATATAGCCTAACTGCAACCTACAAATGTAAATAATAGACCTAGAATTTTATTGACATTCTACAAATGTCAGTCAGAGAGTCAGAGAAAGAATAGTTGGTAATTAATGGACTACGCTGGTAATTACGATCTATAAACATTCAATGATTGAATTAAAACCAATTACTAATTTTCTAATAACCACACTCGAGTGCTTTTGCTTTTGTTATTCTTGTTCTGGTATTTTCTAGTAAAATTCTGTTTGTCCCTGGTTTTTCTTATCTGTCCCTGTAGTCTTTCTTAAAATCCTGTTCCTTCCTGTTGTGGTTTCTTATTCAATCCTGCTCGTTCCTGTACTATCCTATTAAATTCTGCTCGTTTCTGTAATTCCAATTTTCGTAATCCCTGATCCAATTCTGTTGGTTCCTGTTGCTGTTGTCCGCGGCGTTGTAGGTTCATCCTATTGCGAATTTCTTCCAATCTATTCTGCATCGTCAACTTTAATTTTTCATAATCCGCCGCACGGACTTTCTTAGTGTCAAAATTTACAACTACATTTTCTTCCGTACTAGCCTGGCCCCTCTCCAGCTTCAATCTGGGAAT
>JAQGCB010001000.1:0-16800 GCA_034698835.1 Protaphorura tricampata | reverse complement strand
ACTTCCAGGTTTGTAAACAAAATCGAAATTGGAGTTTGAACTTTATTTTTGAAACCGTTGTAAAATGGGTTTCCTTATAGGTTTCTTGTACTTTTGGGCCTGGGTTTTTATGATCACAACAACCGTGGTATGGTTCCTGAAAACCGAAAAACCAGAGAAGGATTTGGACAGTGAAAATTTAGACATTGCGTCAAGTTACCTGGGTCTTTGGAATATTCTTCAGCTTCCATCGATCAAGCAGCTGATCATCTTTCTCCTTACTTGCAAGGTAGCTCGAAGTTTCCAGCAATTATTACAACGTAACTATTAATGCGCGTGACGTCTTAATTCCAAATTAAATTGTGTGCTTGTGTAGATTGGATTTGCTGCCGCAGATTCAGTCACGGGTTTGAAACTGCTAGAAGCTGGTGTTCCTAAAGACCGTCTGGCGTTATTGGCAATTCCACTGACACCACTGCAGATTGTTTTACCCTTCATCATATCCAAGTACACGGCGGGACCAAATGCGATGGATATTTATGTTAAAGCCATCCCAATCAGGTTTAATACTAATTGATTAGTTATTATGTACCGTATGAACACCATTTTTTAAATTTACTGTTCTTAGATTACTTTTTGGCTTTGTCCTTGCTGCGATCGTGTGGCTCACTCCTAATTTTAAACTGGAGGACGGTTCTTTTGCATTTTCTTATTACGCTACCATTGTCATCATTTACGCATTCCACCAGGTAATTTGAATATAATCTTTTGAGTTTGAGTAGAAGAGAAAGCAACAATCAATTAAATCCTATTTTGTTTCTTAAACTCTAGGTTACAGTATACAGTATGTACGTGGCATCAATGGCATTTGCGGCCAGAATCAGTGACCCCGCCGTTGGTGGGACTTACATGACTCTACTCAACACGGTGAACAATTTGGGCGGAAATTGGCCATCAACTCTAGCTCTTTGGCTAGTTGATCCTTTGACCACAAAAAATTGTACCGGTGGTAACTCAACAATTGTCAATGATTGTTCAGATTCAAGTCTCACAGAGGTAAAATACTAATAATTAAACTTTTTAATCATGAAATATAAAAGAATTGTTTAAGTCTTGTCGTATTCTTCATTCAGATATGCTCAACGAGCGGTGGAACTTGCTCCATAATTACGGACGGATACTATGTGGAGATTGTCATCTGTGTCATAATTGGTTTCGCGTGGTATGCGTGGGGAAAACCTACCATACTGAAACTCCAGAAATTATCAGACGCATCTTGGAGGATTATAAATTTAAATACTCGAAAGGATTGACAAAGATCTGGGGCCGGATATTAATGATTATTTATACGTATTTTAAGTTATAGACCACAATTCTAAATTCCAAAAGTGCTGGACGGTTTGTTTTCGTTTAAAGATCGTTTTTCATGCCACTCACAGAATATCCTGCAGTAGAGACGGGAAATATTTTTGTTACCAGTCTTGAAGTTTCGGTTAATTGTAATTAAATTACAAATACCATTTTAGAAAGTTTAGATGGAGGGATTTTTAATACTGGTTGTATTTTTCTGGTATTCGGTTCTTCGGTTACAGTATATCCGAGTCCCGAGTAATCGCTGGGTTGTTTCGCTTCCATTAATAAGTAATAATTTGATTTCTGTTTTTAATTATTTAGAATGCTATTATTAATACCCGGTACACCCTTGATTCAACGTGCAAGTATTCTGGTATTCCTGTCAATGTTTAGTTATAGTTAGTATTATACTTCGATGTCGAAGAATGACTTGTGATATTGAAAGGTGCAACCACTTAATGTAATAGATTCTAATCTAAATTGTCAAAGAATAAATTATGTTTTTATTCAGTCAGACTTGGACTCAGAAGTTAGGAATTATTTTTATTATTCCAGGAGCCCGCATGTTGGCATGTCTTTATTTTTTTGCCAGCCATAGTCATGTCATGTCTGCTGAAAAAACCTTGAGTGTAGTGGCTGATTGTGTCCGACCGGTGTTTTCAACCATAATCGAACAGTATATTACTTGCAATTCTTTGCCCCTCCCGTTAAGTGTCTTGGATACCCTGATATATCAGAACGACTCTACTCAATATTCGATACTAGTCATGAATGCGGTTATTTCCACAGATTTCAACGATCTGTCGCTCTTCAAGTAGATGTGTGCGGTGTTATGGTTATTTATAGGAAAAGTGGTGCTAAAACGCCCGCTTAATAGACTTGTTAAAATAATAATAATTCAACGAAGGATGTCTTGTTTATTGGTAAACGTGAATCATTGAAAACTCGACTCTTTATTTAATTGTATTATAACTACACAACCCCAAAGGTCTGTACACGTTTATACTTGCATAGATAGTTCTATTGATATTCAATAAATTTTAATTCGAAATTCGAATCTGTCCTTACACTTTCTAACATGAGATTTTTCAGGCTTACAATTCTCCCAGAAAATTAATTCACAAACACTAACCATGTAACCACTTAATGGTTAAATTATCTGTATGTCGAACTAAACTTAAACTGTTGGTGGTGAAGTGTGCACACTTCTCCATCCTGTAAATTGTCTCCAACAAAAAAAATACATCGGTTCGTTCGTCTCAAGTGGTTAACAAATTGCAATTGCATAGAGTTCATTAGAACTTAAACTTAAACTTATGAAAACTAAAACTAATTTTTAACAACAATGATTAGTGGCCGTTCCGCTAGATAAAAAATAATGAAGTAAATGGCTAACATATTTTTCACGCGTCACACGCGAGTCAGTATTTGATATTTTCACAATTACTCTTTGGGTTAAACCGGTTCAGCCCAATTCCAAATTTCGTCCCCCGAAAATGTCAGCTGGAGTTTATTTTCTAAACTGCCCCAACAACAATGCTCTGCAGCAACATCACTCATTACTCATTAGACAAAATTATTATACCGGTGTACAAATTCTGCGTCTAAAATACCTTCCTCACTTCTTCTTCGTCTCACCTTATCTCAATATCAAGGTGTATCTGTTCTGTATATACTTGTAACAAGTACATAATTCGTAAATGGGCGATATTTACAATGTACAGCATGAAAAAAATCATACTATACCTGGTTTGGTATTAGAGTGGCTCCGCTGTGTTGTAGTCAATGTTGAGATCCAGTTTCGCACGTACGTGTGTGTAATACGACATGATTATTTTTTTAAATTTTTAATTGCTACTTGTTGACCTCAGAGTGGACTAACGCATCTTCTAACTCATCATTTCCATTTCCCCCCGTTGCAGGAGTAGAGTGGTTGATCAAATGCGAACATTGTAAACTTAAACTTAAACTTTGCAAGAAGCCCATGTAACTAATCAAGAACGGTGTGGGTATGGGTAGCTAGGGACATTGGGCGCTTGAGGAGGGCGGTGACGGAAGTTTATCATTTGGATGTTTATTTTTGAAGTGATGAATCATAGAACTTTTTCTTGTGAATCGAACAGTGCATGTTGGGTGAGCGCAATCAACCCGCTTCCTCCTTTCAACGTCCACCCGGCTATAAGATTTAGCTCCTGGAAGTTCATGACCTGGATGTTTTTGACGCAAATGAAATACAAGTGATCTTCTGTAAGTGAAGTGGGTTTCACAGCAGGGGCACTGAAATAAACAAGATCAGAAAAATTGTAAAATTGATGGATGTCTTTGCGCACTGGTAGGATAGGCACAAATGGAAACGACTCAGGAATTCAGGAAACTTGGAAATTATTGGATATTGGATTAGATTTATGCTAACACTAAAACACTATCATGTTATATAGAATTTAGAACATATTTCCAAAAAAATATAAATAATGTGAAACAGGCTTACTTTGATATGCTTGGTTTGTAGTTTCTTTTGAATTACAGGCTTTGGCGGAGCGTGATCAGGATGTTTTGAACGTAAATGCTGGAGCATACTTCGACGGCGAGAAAACGTCAACTCACAAATCGGACACATAGTTGGACCAGAGTTTGAACCACCCTCCTTATAAGGTTTTTGTGTGGAAGATTGTGCAGTCGGATTATTATTTAAATGTGACGTGGAAGTACCATTGTCCAAATGTTCCGTAGTTCTAGGGTGTAATTGTAACTTTGAATAATCACCAACTTGCGGACGAGGATGTGCATGGATATTTGGATTGGGGTAAAGATCATGTCCATGTCCTCCAAGACCGTGTGAACTCTGATTCTGTGTCGCAGCATACATGTCATTTTCCCATTTCACTGATTTAAGAATAAAGCTGCCAGGAGTGGCTAGTAGTGCGGCTGATGCAGCCGAAAGATCTGCAGCTGATGGGTCGTATTTTAAATCCATTTCATGTTGTCCCGGAGGCATTCCTGAATGAAGTGGTGAAAACACTGGGAAAGAACTCGAATTTACAACTGTTTTTAGTTTTGAGTCGTTCACAAATTTTTGAATGTTTCCTGGTGGGACTCCAAAGCGTGTGAGGAATTCATAAATAAATCCGTACATTTCGTAGTACAGTGCCTCTGGGATTTTGCGGATAAAGTCAACCATTTCTGCCATTCCAATTCGCAAGCTTGCACAAAGTGTGTACTTGGATACAACCATTTCTTTCCTTTCTGGGTCTAATTGACACTCCTCGACGTCACCGAATATAAGTTGGAGAGGCTGGTTTGCCGGAAATACTATAGGTCGAGCATAATTCTGTTGTTGGCCGAACTGTGATTCCTAATTGAGTGAAATTAATTTCATTACAATCAGATCATAATCATCAATCACACTAACGTTTAAGAGTTTCTTAATTAATTATACTCACATCTACTGGAATCCGAATTTGAATTGCATGGCATTGCAAAGATGTACCCATTTCATGAAATAGACCCTGAAGCATGGCCATTTCTGGATGAATCACGATTCCAGGATGGTTATACAGCATCCCAATCAAATTCCTCCATAGTGTAACGTTAGGCGTCGGAGCATTCGCCATCTTGGCGGTCTTGTTCCCAGTACGTTGCTCAATTTAAACGATCTAAAAATACAGATTCGAAATCAGGCACAAGTCAATTCAGAATTCGAAGTAATAAAAAACCGAATTTATCCAATGAGAAACAGAATGCGACACAGGAACAAACTAAAGGTGAAACTATAACAAAAAATTCAATTCTTGCGTCTTTCTGTCGAAAGTGTATGCGGGTATCTAGCATCTTCTATGAGATAATGTATGATAAGTAATGATTCCAGACAGACTAGACTGTGTAGTCTCTTCTGTAGTATTCATTTATTCAATAGTACATTAATATTAGATATGCTTTTTATAATATTAATCTGTCTTTAACATATCATACTAAATATCAAATGAATCAAATCCCGCTAGAATTAATCAAAGTAGTTCAATTAAAACTAACCGATTTCCCAAAACTCGTAGAATTGATTGATTTTTTTAGTTCAAAGCTATACAACTCACAAATTAGAATCGACCGTCACCGTTTTCAATCATTTCGAAACGATACTTATCAACTTATCTACCTACCAAATCAAATCATTCAAAATTTCACTTGGTAAGTGGTAAACTCTACTAATTTCAATTTTGACCATATTTATGAGACGCGCTCAATTGAATCTAATACATTTACATGAAAAAGGACCCACTAAATATTGCGCTTGAGCAAAAAACCTAGACTGTCCAGACAGATAGACATACATTAGAGTGGATCCCGGACAACCCGTAAATAAATGTAAACGTTTTTCCTTTTCCCTGACTGGTCCTGTTCTTCTCCTACCCCCTCAAGGGTTTGATTAATAAATTCCACACACACACTCAAATCAAGTGCCGACAACCAAACAAAGTCAGAGAATATTAATTATTAAAAAAATTAAAAGAAATTTGATTGACTTACTTTCCCTGTTTTCTCTTGTCCAGGTGAGTGGATTCTTCTTGTTTTGACTGGAATTTGTGTGTAGAAATAGAAAAGTTGAGTGTCAAGTGTAGCAAAAGTTCCCTCCGAGGGACCCAGAGAGTCGTCACACACAGTCAGTCCCAGACACACATGGATATAGGGAAATAGGGATTTGAGCCGAGCCGTGTGGCCTATGCTATGCTATACTCATAGGGTTTGGCGTTCTATGTGGCGCGTGCCCTATTTCGCAGCTTTCAGCAAAATCTCTTATGTACCCGTCTGTACAATAACAAAAAAATTATTAAGGATGACAAAATTAATTGGTAATAATTTGGAATTAAAGGTCACCCAGTACACTTGGGGGTCAAACAGATCTAATTTACAGTCATTTTATTTAAAATTATCTGAATTTGAAAATAGTAGACATTAAATAAAAGGTTCTTGTAGGTTATGGTTTGTTCCCGTCCTTCCCGTGTTGAAATGATACAAGGTGGTTCATAACTTATGAACCATGTGCATGCCTTAGCCGCTTACACTTAAGATATGACGATCGTATGCTTCTCCTTGTCTACTTCTCTTTTGGAGCGGTACATGTGCCTATAAGCCTAAACGTTTATAACCAGTCGTCTCGTATCCTCGGATCGTGAAGATTGCAGACCACTTTGATCTGCAATATTAAACACTAAATTGCTATTTAACTTACATTTTAATGATGAATGAATTACTAATTATTACAACTACGCACTACTTAATCCTATTTTTGGAATTTTTGTAAATTCACAATTGAAATTCACAATGTACGTTCATTCGAAATTTTCAATCACCAGCACCACACTACTACCACTTTCTATATATGTTTCGCAATAAATTGTAAATAGTACAAATAATTACTTTTGAATTGTAGAAGATGGAGTTTACGATTACGTAATTTCGAAATTGTAATGTAATTGTAATTAATTACATTTTAAAGATATTCTCCAAGGCTGGTCACTGTCGGTTTCGGTAATCGCACTCGCACTCGCACTCATGAGTTTTTTTTATGTTGGGAGAAAATGTAATCTTGAGCCATGCCAGAGTCAGAGATCTTCCCTCATGTGTAGCTTTATATTAAACCTTGACGCACACTGAAGCTAATTTATGCCATACGTATATTTCAGAGATAGTCCTCCGAATCGGGGTTGACCGATTTTTATCATCCTTAACCTTCGTCTCACACCACAAATATCACCGTTACAGTATTCCAGAATGAGTGTAGAAATCGTACAAGAAGTTATCGGTAAAGGGAAGGAAAAACGTCTTGGGTCAACGAAAGAAAACTGGGGAGTTCCTCAGTACAGAGTCAAACCCGAAATTAAAATTGAACAATCTGCAGCATCTCCACCACTCGCATCGCCACTACCAGAAACTGGTGCTGGAAACGGCGAACATACGAATGTACAAAATAGTAACGTTCGTTCTGGCAGTTCTGATTCTGAGGATGAACCAAATCCGTCAAACCCGTCGAATGCCAGAAACGTCGAGGACGAGGACGCCATGCATATGGAAGAAAATATAGGGTCAAACATACGTTCGTCCCAGCAAGACGTTGAGATCGTCGATGTTCTATCAGACTCTGAACCAGAAGTTGAGGAGGACCATGATGATCCCCAAGAACCAGTTCATAGTTATGGATTGAGAACAAGACAGCGCCGTGTCCGTCCAACAAACACATCTGTTCGGCCCAGCTATAAATTGGTAAACATTTCTTCATTTGGCTAATTAAAATGCTCCGGATTGTTTCCAACAAAACTAAATATTTCAACCATTCTATTATAGAGTTCTGATGAAGATTCTAGTAGTGAGAACGAGGAGAGCACACCTGCAAAGAAGACGAAAACAGAGAGGAAACGAATCTGGGAGCCAAGTATTATAATGAAAAAATTGAAACGTAACCCTCAGCTGATTGATCAGTACAACAAATGTATCATTGAACCGGAATCAAACTTGTGTCAGATGCTTGCATTTTGTAAAAAGTACGGTTCTGACTTAGAGGAAATTGAATTGACTGCCTGGGTATGGGAACCAATTCCTGTTAGTTTTCAAAACGAGGATGAATATGGTCCGTGCAATCTAACCATGGTGTTAACATACTGCCCAAATTTGTTATCCTTGAGACTTGGTCCCCCTCCGGCACTAAGGGGTATCAGAAATGTTTCTAATCTAAACTTGAAAGTTAAAAATCTAAAGGAAATCATATACGAATCGAATAACTCAGAGAGTCTTGAGGCTGAGGCCCAAATTCCTTTACAAAATCTTTGGACAACAATTTTCAAGGAAGCCGTTAATCTTGAGACGTTTCACTGCAAGATATCCTTACGTGAAAATGTACATCATGTCCTTGCGGCTTTGAAGGCGTTGGCGGAGGACAATGCTGACCTGAAAAAGTTAACCACTTTGAGGTTGTCATCTTTCGACCACACATTAGCTGTTCTTCATAAAAATGAAATTGAATCCATTGCAGAGTTGAAACTGAAGTTGAAGTATTTAATTCTTGGAGTTGGAATTTGCCAAGACGTAGAGCAGCAAACGTTTCAAAAATTGCTATCAGCTTACCCGAAACTCCTTGAACTGGTCATTCAAGGTACTTACCAAGGAGAATTGAGTTCATCCAAAACTATCATCGTTGATTTTCCAGCCTTGAATCAATTGACCAAATTGAGTATCGGTGGAGAATACGAGTTTTCCAGTCCTGTTGAAAACTCACTGTCGACGAGGAATCAAAAAGTGCATTCAATTAGAGAAGAAATTGGGCTGCTAAAGCTCCACTTAAGATTGCCAATGTTACAGAATTTGGAGTCGATTACTCTAGGCAGTCTTGTCAACATTGACAAGTTAACCCCACAATTATTTCCAAAATTGAAATCACTCCGTATTGGTGGACCTTGGAACTTGAGCTTCGACTTTCTGAGGACTGACATCTTTTTCCCGACTGTAAGTGATCTTCAATGGACTGAAAGACCCAAGTTTCTCATCTCGAATTCCAGCCTTGTTTCCGAACCTAAGGAAAATATGGATTTACCTTCCATCCGCAAGATGTTTGAAATCGTTCATCAGAGCAGTAGAGGCTCAAGGTGGACCTTTGCTGGAAGAAATTCATATGAAAACTCAATTCGATTTTGAGAGTACATTGGAATCATGTCTTTTAAAGAGTTCGTCCATTGAAGACGTTCAGGTGACGGCTGAAGACAAGAACAAGGTTAAGCATCTGAATCGCTACAAATTCAAGGATGATTTCGTCCAATACTACAATATAGAACTCCCAGAAGAATACGACCTGAATGACGCTCTGGATTTCCCCGGGATCGGTGTGTTTACAACATTGAAAGTTTTGATGTTGGAACATATTCCAAGAATAATCAGAATCCCAGAGGGAGAATACCGCTGGTACGACAGTAGATGTCAATTTTCCGGTCATGTCGTGGGATTCAGAAAATTTCCATTGAACAAAAAATGTCTAGAACAGCTTCCGTCCAATCTTACCAATTGCCAGTGGCCTAATTTCCAGGTAAACTTTCCTCTCAATGAGACGGTGTGGGATGTGGTACACGAAATATTTAAATAGAAATTAACCTCATACGAATTATGTTATCATTTGATAGGTGTCTAATTCCGACTTGAGAGTTTTGGAAACTCAAGGATTTTGTGGAGTACCGGAAAGTGATACAGAGATTATCGGTTCAGGTTCTTCGATTTCACCTCGAGGTTCTGGTTACGGTGCACCGAAAGTCCGAGTTGAACCATCTATGCTCCGATTTGCTCCCTTTAAGGCAAAGTCTGAGTAAAATTCAAGATGGCTGAAAAATAGAAGCGTCTGTTACGGTATGGCTTGTTTAAGCTAATGTTGGTATTATATTTGCCATAAATGTATCAAAATATATACGGTATTTTGTGATTTGAATGAAATCCAAACCGGAAAAGGTTGAGTTTTAAGAATTTCTTGCTGCTTTTACATACATCAAGTCCTGTTTAATTTCTCCCTTACATTTTATGTAATTACGGTTGGAATGGAATGGAATGCCCTCATGGAGTCTCCGCCCAGTTCATTAATCTTTGGGTTTTCAATTGCAAGTAATTAAAAGCTTAACGCAGTGCAGCGGTTAGTTAAAATTGCTCACGTACATGGAACCATATCAACATGGAAATAAGCCAGTAAACTTGTCGCTAGAATTTATTCCTCAGTCTGTGTATAGTTGTTCGCCGTTCCTAGTCAGCCTTTATACACTCGTGTTTGTTTTAAACCTATAGGAGTGTATTATGAAATCCATATAGTTAATTAAAAGGAGTCTCCTTTGGGAAATACATAGGCGGGTATCCCTGAAACAATAGGTCTCCCGCACACTCCTCGGTATCCATCCATTGCCTCCGGAAGATTTTCAGAGGTTTGAGCTCTAAAGTACACAGAGAAAATACTTCATTTTTCTTAGCCGTGCAAACCCTAAGCGCCACCATATCACATCCGAACTTTATTACCAAAGGAATAATTTTAGAAACTCGACCAAAAAGGTTTCACATAATCTTTCAAAGTTCTCCCCATCATGTTTTTGTCACTCACAGTCAGCTTCAGTTCTGCTATCTCCAGTTTCCGGCTTAGGTATGTCACAAAATCACAGGAACGACTTCATAAAGCTAATGTGTTACTAATCTGATTGGAGTAGTGTGAAAATCCTGAGTCCCAACAAAACTGAGGACAGGACTGGATTTAATCATCTGTCGTGTCGGTACTCTTTTCTGTAACGTAATAAATTACTGCTTAAGACGCCCAGTGGCTCAATTCGTTATCCGTCACCTATTATCTTCACACCTTTTATTTTACAATTTCATTCTCCGGTTTATCAACTTTACGTCGCACCGCGTACCAACGCAACGCGCCGGGCTTGACATTTGGCACTTCAGTTGATTAATATAATTTTCAGAATCTGGACCATGATCCATTAGGCAGAATGCGTTTATACCGGACCATTTTTAGACAAGGAGAAAATAAATCTTCTTCGCGCTACTTTTATTTTTTAGTAATCTTTTCCATTTCCATCATCCGAATTTATCTTAAGTCATTATTTTTGAGTTTAGGACTTTCCTCACATCAAATAAAATTCTCTTCAATTCAATTATTCTTGAGTTTATTATATTCTTTCAATTGGGAATTTGGGAACTATAAAATGGTCAATCTCCAGAGTAATGTACGCATATTGATATTGATATTATATTGTCATTCTCATTCTGCGGACTCTCTAACTTGATTCTTAATAAAAATTAGTAAACGAAGTAACTGCAAATACATTTGCATACATTCGTTTCACATCTAAGGCTTAGATGGTGAATCACGATCGTATATCATATCAGATAATTTTGTCCGAAAAGGTTGAGGTGATGTAAGAACAACTGCATTTTACTGCTTTGTTGTCTAATATTCAGAAAAGATTTCGAGGAAATTGAACAATGCCGAAGCTAAGATGAGTTTAACGGAAACACAATTTTGTTTTTCTGGCAAACGTGGAACTTAAAATGCCTGAATTGGAATTACCAGTATTTATTACTGATATAATAAGATAGAATTCAGAACAGATTCATTTTCAACATTTCAATGGCAATACTTTCTTCCTCATCAGGATTTATTGTGTTGGCGTTTGTCCAACTAAATAATTCTTAAATACGCTGCTAGCTAATGCTGTAACATTCGTGGTGACAGTGTGTTCTCAGTAATGCATACTAATACTGACTGAATAATACACTACTTGCGTACATCTGTGTATAGCAAACTGCATTTTCCAATTGGTGAGTGATAAATTATGTACTTTTAGCCATCCATACTAACTACAATTTGCTAGTTAGTTACTAATCGGCGTGTTACAGACTCTGAGTTCAGAGGTAAACGTGAATGTGTTGTGTTGTGACAAGGCCATTTAAACAGACATTATTTACAATTCACAAATAATATTTCATTTTTATCTGGGATGACGAATAAGTGCGGTCACCGGCAAGGCAGTGCAAATACAGACGGTTAAAAATGTAAAACCGTAACAAAATGTGAATGACACATTCCACAAAGAAACAAACATGTAACGTAATGTATTTGTCATATTTTCGTGTTCTGTGCCAGGAATTCTGACATTATTAGTTAACATCAGCAACTTACTAAAACTCACTCAAATTTTTATCATCTAATGGATAATTCAAAGCGAATACAAGAAGTTTTGGATAATTTGGACATCACGTAAGTACTCCTATACTAGCATTGTTTAAACGTCAATGTAAGACGTCCTTCATAATTATTGTTGATTAAGTATAATTTCCAATCAAATTCAGACATATTTTGATATTATCAACATGAAAAGAACATTAGATTATTCTGACGAGAAAACGAAATAATATATTTAACATCCCAATATTCCCAATCCCAAACCAGGATGGAATAACCTTGCACATGTATATCTAGCTGCGTACACACATTTCAAATGTTTAAAAGCTTTTAAGGAAACCTGTTAGTTTGATGATCAGGGTTGTCTTGTCTGTAGTCATTATAAATTTGCATATAAGTTTATAAGGTTAGACTAAGCAACAAGTTTCACTCCAGACGCAAGATTATCTAAGATCGTACTTGGTAATTCTGACACATTTCAATAAGCCAAGATTTCTTGATTAATTATGTACACAAGTTGTCATATGTCAGGGTCGGACATGCCGTGCAATTCCAATTCCAGAGCTCGAAACGTCATTTGCGGTATTCTGGGAGTTATTTGACATATTATACGTTTTTTCTCTTATTGTTTTCAATATCATCATCCCAATTTTTGCACGGTGCGATCTTTTAATCTAATTTTATTTTGAATTGTGAGAATGTCTCCCATTGAACTAAATACACTGATTATTCCAAATCTGAAATTTTTCTCAAGGTTTGTCAACTGCAAATTTGTTTACTCCCGACTGGACGTTCAGGGAGTTCCAAATCAAGGAAGACGTAAAAGTACAATTCAAAAATTTCTCAAAGCTGTAGAAGACACATCTGACGAGCTTTTTGGAGCACACAAACAAAGGTATAAATTGAATCATCTTAGTTTATAGTTTGTAGTTGAAACCTATAGTGGAAACAGTGTCATTGACTGACATTGCATTGTGAGCTTTCACAAATACAGTTCCGGACACCAACAGGTAACCGGCTTCTCTAATTTCACCTTAAATATGTTTTATAAAGAACTACTCGTGTCGTCGTGTTCTATACATTCCTGTGTAATTAATTCAATGCCTGTCACACCATACAGATATGAAGGTTGTACATTTTTTCCTGGCGATGAGGATGACGTCAGAAAACAAATGTCCACTTACGAAACAGAATCTATGAAGTAAAATAACGTTTTCAGTAATTAGTGCACCCTAAAGTAACTGACCTCAATGTTAACTAATTCCTCTATTAATTCAGGTTCAGATTTATTCAATGCAAATTTGTTAGACGGAACAGTACAATAATGGAAAATATAGTCCGAAAACTAAGAAGATTCTTTGGAATAGTATTCGAGTTAAATTATGTAACTGGTAAGAAAAATTCAACATGCCGACTGGGCATTTTATTATATCGTCTACTCAACCCGTTTCAACATCTCATTCTAGGTGCTGCCGAAATTACAGAACGGAAATTTAAAATTAAAGACGTCCCTGAAATTATAAAACTTGTCGTGGAAAGGATTCAAGACGACTGATTCGATCATCATAATCATAGTATTTGTACTTCATAATTCTACTTGACACGAAAAGATCGGAAAGATATGAGGCTCCCGTTTTATGATGTCCAGATTATCCCAGCTGACTAGCGCAGAACACGATTCCCCGATATTTTGCTTTGTTAACTTATTCTGCTGGGTTTGTATTTCGTGTACATGGCTATGAAAAATTCTGCCTTGCACTGTTTTTGGTTGCAAGATTATATTGGGCGTTTTCAAAAATTATGATGTAGCAGTTATGAGATTGAATTTTATACACACGCTTACACTGAAACTACGTAGTAGACATCAATAAACTAGACCGCCCTTGCATCAAGTAAAATCAATTGTACAATTACATAACAGACATCACCTATGAGATTTTATCTGATGAAAAGTTGGTCAAACCTCAATTTGTTTTATTGTGTTGATTAGTAAGTATGTATAACTCCGTCTACTAATACAAATACAACTGTAGCTGCTGAGTGTTATTTTAGAGGTTTTGGACTTTGCAAAGAAATGTTTAATAAAGAATTTCATACTTTCTGGATTGCATATGATTTCCAATTGCAATTCATTACAGGATATGCACAAATTGGGTAGCAATATAATGAGTTACCGTCCAGTGAAAATGCGCGAAGTAACACATCGACGCTGTACTTTCTTTTCGGCTTTTCAGATCTGTCGAATTTTTGAATAATACAATAAAGACAACATAATAATACTCGACTAACTCGATCCAACCGAACTAAAGGCATGGTCTGTCAAGCAGTATATTGTATACTCCTTTTTTGAACAGAAATTCTAGAAATAATAAATATGCATGCACACGGTTGGTTTGGTTGGACGAATGTTTAGAAAGAATGGCCAGATAGAAATATTGAATTGGTCTGGTATTATGTGCTATGTAAAAATCCACAGAGACGGTTCAACAAGTCGGCCTCAAGGGCCACATCTTTTATGGCCCTTTCGTAAAGGTTGAGAATATCAGGCTAGCTTTATATTTTAACAGCGAACGCCAGTTTGAAGGCAGGCAGCCACTCAGTAAATAAATTGCTAGAACCGTTACTGAAAGTACAAGAGGATTATTAGTTACCTAGTATGGATTTGTTCCGGATCAAAACTGTACAACATGGATAAGACTATTGGACCAGGACCATGAGAGGGCAGAGGGATAATAAAGGTCTCACGCAGCGAGGCGTTTTTCCCCTTGATTAGCTCACGCGAGAAGGTGGGATTTGACGACAGACTCTTATTTCCGTGAGAATGTAAATGCGGTAGGTTTCAAAAAGGAGTAATCTTTGTTTTGTCCCCCAGTAATTCTTAGTCAGAGTTCGTACGTTCCCGTATGTACTGCTACAGTTTGAGGATGACTCGATGAATGGGTTTCATTTAGCCAAAGAGTGACCGACAATGTAAATAATCAATACTGTAAAAATATTACATTCGAAAGAAAATTTTACTTTCATATCATTATTCTTTAATCTAAAGTACGCTCATTAGTTCGCAATCGCCGATGAGGTATCAAGTGCAGTGTAGCATCAAAAATATGCGGCGATGTTCCGAACAGAGAAATTCAATTAACTATTTGCCGATGAAAGGCCTTGCTGGTTGCTGGGAATGCGATCGTGCAGGGGTATTTTAGTTAGATACCGCTGTTATGTTTTATGTCAGTTTAAATCTCAACTATTTCCACAAAAATATTATATTTTCTGTCATGTTAGACCGTCGCGTCGCCTTCCTAGACTTGGGTCAATTCCAATTACATTTGTAATTTTAGATTACAAAATCACATTTACAATTACATGGTCGTAATTGTAATTATTTACATCGATAACTTTTGCACGCAATTCGTAATTATAATTATTTACTTTTATAGTGGTTGTAGTTCTAATTGCATTTTGTAATTAAAATTACTTGTGTCTCAATTACTTTTGCTGACTAAATACTAAAATTCTGTACTAACTGACTCAAGAAAAAACAACGGAGCCAATTTGTAATTCAAAATTGTAATTGTAAAAAAAATTTGTAATTTCGCGATTGTAATTGTAAAAAAGCGATTAATTTTTTTCCTAATTTCGTCTGTAATTTGTAATTGTTATTAATTACCTTCAAAATTTTCCATGTAATTTGCAGTTGTAAATAATATACTTCCAGCGGAGGTAATTTCTAATTTATTACATTTTTAAAGTAATTGACCCAAGCATAGTCACCTTCACCTCATGCGCACACGCGCTACTGGAACAAGGCCTGATAGTTACGAACAAGAATGGAAGTATTAAAATGAAATACCCGGGAATTAATTAAGTACAGCCTGAAATTTAATTACCTAGTTCAGTGTTAATTAAGAGATGTGATGCAAATACTACGGGTTTGATCCTAGGGATTGCAATTGCAATCGAGATTATGTCTTGACTTACCCTGGCACAATAATATGGCTTTACATACTCGACGCTTATTTGACATTTGTATATTTGGCCTCCACGAGAAATCAACCAAGGCAAGAAAATATATCTTTTCCCAGAGCAGCAGGAAAATAAGTATCATTCGTGTTTATGTGAATGTGGAGTAATTTTGCAAAGACCTAATGTAGCCTCGAATATCTTTTTATTTGCAGTGTTATCTGCGTTTGACGTTTTATTTGTGTTCTCCGTTAGGACCATGCCAAAATATCACAAATTATAAGAACGTCCAATTGATTACAAAAGTACAAGTACGCAAAGAAATTTGACAATGAGGCAGTTTTACCAATTTTCACAACACTTTCGATATTCGACAGTTTGATTGAGGGTTAATTGTATCAATTTGTTAATTTGTACAGGGTAAAAAGTATGTACATATATGAAAATGCTACGCGAAGCCGCACCCACTGAAGTAGATATGAATACTAAAATATGTTCATTTTTCGACAAAACAGCAGTTGCATTATCGGACTAAAAATTTATTCCTAAAAACTAACAACGGCTTACTATGAAACATCCTGGAAGTGTGACATTTCAATTAAAATATTAATTTGGTTCAGCCAGTAATGGTAGCATAAATGTGGCAAAAAAATGCAAATGCTATTTGTCAGAAGTGAAATAAGTTTGGATCCAATTTTGCTCTCCGTAGATGGGCATCCTAGTAAACCGAATTGGATATGGACCATGTACCGGGTGATTCGGTGATTAGATGCAAATCCCATGCTTTGCCATCGAACATTTGGATGAAAGGAGTA
>JAQGCB010000999.1:0-16808 GCA_034698835.1 Protaphorura tricampata | reverse complement strand
CTGCATATTTTAATTGACCTTTCCACCAAGTTTCAAATTTTTCTGAAACTTACAGTTCGCAATGTTCCATTGTTAGTTCGAATTCCATAAACGCATATCTCCGAATAGCAACGAAACTAAACCATCTCAGACGAAGTCTATGGTCCCTTAATTCTTTGGACATGAAGGGTATTCATCTTTTAATATTACTTTACTTGACCGGTGACAGGATATTAGAATCCTGTTTTGAGTCAATCTATTTTTAAACCAAAAACTGTCTGTTTATGTTTTAACATTTCAGAATGCAGAACAATTGAAACTACGGAAATAAATCGAGTGCTACTTCTCCGCTTCGGATTGATTCATTTGTCCTCAAGTCTATTAGGATTTTTACTTATTCAAGTTTTTTCAAAAGATCTCAGTATCTCTACTTCCAGTGGACTCGATGTGGACTCACTACTTAAAGGTACTAATCAGTATATCAAATCAACCGGCACAGAGACCCAAAGTGTTTTGTTATGTTTAATCCCATGTAATCTCATCTCATTAATCTTTTGTTTGTCATGTAATGTAGCACAAGAAACTTTTCTTTGCGGCCCGGAAGGAGAAGTACTTCAGGGCCGTGCCATGGATGTGGTATTGTCTAAGGTAAGTTTAAGTTCAATCTCCACAAATGTTCGATTTCGACAATGCTGAAATTTGTCTGAAAATTCTAACCTCTGTTTTGTGCCTTGCATCTTTATACTGTTAAGTATTTTAAAAATTCATTACATTACATTTCAGAATTTCATATGCTTAATCGATAATATTTTAACAGTTGGTCCCAATGAGTACATCCATACGAAAACATTGGCAGACCGGACTAACCTTGATGTCTGTATTTAAAATGGAAGATACGCTTAAAAAGTGCTGGGCATTTCTACGTGATTTCGGTGCCGGTCATTATTCCCGCAAATGTAAGGCAAATGTTCTAATTCTGATATTGAGTTTAGGGTCCGTGACAATAACAACAACCCTTATTCGGTCTCTCCATGTATTTAATTTTTCAGATAATGAATTGGCGCATCATGTCGGCCTACCTCCGCCGTACCTGTCACGGTGATTGAATTGATACATATTCTACAATAATTCATTCCAGGTTATATCTTAAAAAACATTATTTAATAAATTCTTAGTTACAAAATAAATGTTTGCTTACGCCGTGAATTGATTATTTTGTAAATGTCAATTAATACTTAACTTGTCCATACTTTCGGACGGCGAGGATTTGTTTGGCATTAAACGGCGAATGAAGGACGCATAGTTGGTAGATGTTTGGCAAAGCACATTTAGAAATTGTGGATTATATCCATACGACGATAATTCTATGATTCTCTCATCAATTGTTTCCACACTGTGACCCAGCACTCTGGGTGCTTCTATAATTTGACTAGCAGTGAAGCCATGAGAATATAAAAATTGTATCATTTCGTTCAGTTTAATTGCACTCGCCGTTTTGACGGAGGGAACTCGAGTAAGTATTTCCTTCACTTCACTGGTTTGACAACCCAATTTATCTTTCAGAAAGTCTACAATGTCTTTGTGGCCTTGGCGAAGATCTGCCTCCTCATTTACGCGTTGAACGTACCTACGAAAGTTAAAACAGCGGTTAAATGTTAAAGTTAGTAATGCCCTAATGCGGGACCACAAAGTAATTATATCTGCTGATGAATATCCCATCCCTTCGTATTACAAGTATCAGGGTTCAGGGTTCCTCAAATAGCTATCCGGATCGTATTCTAAACCTAACCCTAGGATTTCCACGGATTTCTTTTTGATTTCAAGGTCTACCAATATGTACCTAACATTGTAGCTAAAAAAAAAGTACAGAGTAGTAGAGCTACCAAATGTACACAACATTAGCTACGGCAACGTGTGTGTCAAAATCTGCACGAACTGTGTTGCATGTTCCGTTTGCTTGTACCGATATCCAGCAACAATGGGGTAGTTGTAATGTATATTTTGACACTGAAGTAGACCAATGAATTACAAGCATTACGTTTGACCAAAATTGCATAGGGGCTGACTCATAAATCTACAAGGACGTTTGACCTCAAATTTTTAGAGTATTGTCCACCAGAGACCAGAATATTCTTGAGGATTACACGGACGCCCAATAAACTTCGATAAAATTTTCTTATGAACTTTTAATTTGAAAAGGTGTGTGCAGACATCCTGTTGTTTGCCCTCATAGAACTAAATGAATCCATGTGAGATTCTGAAAAGATTAAACTCACAAATTGAATGCCACCCTTGTGCATCGGAGCATCCAAGGTTTGATTACATTTAACCCCTCCGCCTGACATGATTTTAATCTCTTCTCAATTGCATGCGCTGAAAATGTAAAAACGTAAGGGTCCCTCACAATGTCCTCGGGTTCAACGCCGTAGTCTGAAATTAATAAATGCTAAATTGTATACTTGGAACCTTACCAAACGGGAGAATTAAGAACTTACCTAATAGAACTTTTAATTTTTCATCTATAATTGGAAGAGGTGATGACATGATTGCTGCTGCCTTTATCATCATATCTGCTACTTCAGTATTCTCGCACTGCAAAAACATTGAAAGTGAGTGCTCTGCTAAACTGTTAAACTTATGTCAATCAGGTCTAAATAATTTACTAACTAACCGTGAGTTTAGCCGCCAAATAATCTGTTCGGTTCTCAAAGTGTTTACCGTCTATACTGATTGATGAATCTAATTCGGACTGCCAAAGAGCACCAATTTGATGTAATCTATGAATTGGCATTTCAAGAAATGGTGCAGCACAGACAAATGTATGGATCTTTAGTGCTTCTCTTACTATCTCAAACTTTTCTTCAGCCGTTTCTGTAAGTATAGAACGACAACATTTTGGTTATAATTTCAATTTTTTGGAGAAAAGAAAATTATTAACGAAAATTTGCATACTCTTTCCAAGGGCAAGAAGCCAAGGCATTGCTAGAATACGTTCATCCGTCATCCCTCGTACCCTCATATCTTGAATGTTCATTGACAAAGTTGACATGTCACAAGTGACCAATTTTGGATATTTCTTAAGAATTCTGTAAGCCTTTGTACTCCGAATGTAAAATACATCTTTGAGGACTTTCATTTGCTCAGCTGGTTCGTTCTTCTTGTGACCTTTAAATTGACCCCCGATACTGTCAATCATAATCTGTTGATTTGATACTGTGGCAAAGTTGGTGCAATTTGTTCGGTTCAAGAAATTTCTGGGCTTCACATTAAAACTCGAAAAACCGTAAAATTCGGTTATACTTCGAAAATACCAACTGAAACCAACAACATTACTTTTTACCCACGCCATTCTTTTCTAAATGTATAATTTATCGAAAATACTAAAAAATAATCGTGTTCAATAAAACTGTTATGAAATCTCGAAAAGAAATATTTGTTATTCACAAGAACTTCAAGCTTTTGCTGAAATTCGCGCCACAAATTCATAGATTTGACTGATAAACTTATGAAATTCTATGTTAAACTTCCTTCAATCTTTTGGGTTAAAATACATAGCTGATGAAATAATATTTGTGCATTCAAAATCCAAAATATGATTTAGAATTCTCAAATATCATACAAAGGAATCACTTGAATTACCACCTCTGTGAAGTACATATTTATTTTGACGTTGTAATAAATCAGCACAGAAAAAAGAGAAACGGAACACGCAATAATGGCCAGAATTCCTAATAAAAAAGTTGTAGTTGGATCCTCTGCTCTTTGTACCGAATAACATTATATAATTCAAACTAGACACTATTATTTCAATTTTAACAGCAAAGCATAAATATAAGCCCCAAGTTCGTCATCCTAGAAAAAAAAATAAGAAAGAAAAATTAAAACGGCGTGAGACAGATAAGTAATTTCTAGCTTTTTTTGTGTCCATGCTTACCTGAATACTCCATGTGATTGCAACCTCTTTCTCTGTATCTGTTTTAGGTACTTGAGTAATTTTGACCGTTACACGTCCAGCTCCAACACTAACTTCATTCTCAGATGGAATCTCCACAGTAATATCATTATCATGAAGTCTGGTTTTGAGAAGATGTCCTATTTTATCTGTTGTCCTCGAAACTGCGCCAAACTCTCGTAATACAAGTTTCTCTGTAAAGCTAATATGATGTCTTGGGATACCCAGCTCGGTAGCTGCAGTCTCGACGTCAACGATTTTTAAACCCTAAAATGACACATAAAGACTGAATTTTACTTGTCAATCGGTTGGAAAGAACTGGTGATGATGGTGTGTGAATAACTCACCGTGTCCTTCATGATCATGACTCCGTGTATGAGTCGTTGTCTTTTAGGATCCGGGGGTTGCAAGTCGAACTCTGCCTCTTCTCTTTTAATTAAATTCAAGGCGATTTCCACAGGAATGTCAGGATCTGTCGTAATTCTACACACTTCGCCGTTAGCTGGCATGTAGCACGGGATTTCAAATTCCTGTCAAAGTTAGGGAAGTTACAAAAAATTCACGAGTTAATAAATAACCTGGTATTCGCACTAGAGGAGGATAATAAATTATATGACAAACCTGTCCAATCTTTTGTTTCAAGAATTCCATTTTGGCAGCTTCTCCGTGGACCAGAAGTACATTCTTGGGCTGACAATAATGAATGAGCTGCATAATACCTTTGGCATCTGCATGGGCCGAAAATGACATGTATTGAACAGACATTTTGACTTCCACAACTTGTCCATTGTCAAGCTCCACTTTCTTGTGGCCGCTCAAGATTTTAGACCCGACAGTTCCACTAACGCAATATCCTGGCATAATTACCTGTTGCACGAGATAAAAGGAGTATAAAATTGTGTTTTACTGACGAAATGGCGAAAGAATTTTGAGTTAGTCTACCATATTATTTTCGTTTGGTGCCCAACGCTTAAAAATTTGAAGAGAGAGGCCTGCGTGAAGCATTCCAGGAGTAGCAAAGACCACCATTGCTCCTGGATTGTCTATGTAAGCCTTGTCAAAGGGTTTGATATGATTGAAGTCAAACATATTACGTTGAACAAAAGTTTTTTTAATCTTCTGATTTGTCCAAGTGATGAACATTTTGTAATAATTATTTGCCCGTTCAGTCAAACCAGCCGCAAAGTAAATAGGAACCTATGGATTGGACAAATTGATTTGCAAATATCTGAGTTTTTATATTTAGAAAATCTCAACTCGAGAATCCTCGGCTTTCGTGAAAGAATTACCTTTAGATTCATGCGTTCCCAGTATGTTTCAAGTAGGATACAAAGTTCCTGAGCTCTTCCAAGAGCAAAAACTGGAATCAATACTTTCCCACCCCTGTCAACGCAATCATGAATCTTTTTCAAGAAATCTCGTTCTCGGCACCGTTTCGAATCTGAAAAAAATTGCGCGTCGAAAATTCAAATATAGTGACTCTTGTCTTAAAAATCAGTACGTAATATACAGTTCCTAATTTGACTAATTTCTTTCGACGTGTCATGCCTCGAATAGTCGTGGCGTATGTAGATTCTGTGATAAGGAGATCAGGTCGGCAACGATCAATCCACGCTGCCCCTAGATGACGATCTGGCGTCATATTATAATCACCCTAGATTAAAAATCAGATACTTTCTCAGTAAGACGTAAGATGACTGATACGAATGAAGGAAACCTTTCTTACCGTGTAAACAACAGATTCTTGCCCGACACGAATACTGAACATTGCAGCTCCCAAAACATGTCCAGCATAGTAAGGCTTTATTTCCAACTCATCGTCAACCATAAGAGTTTGATGAAGATTTACAGCAATAACTTTCTTCATACAATCCTTGATCATCCCAGTCGTAAAAAAATTCGTTTCACCTTTCCGCTCTACCATTACTTTCCGCATATCGTCCTATCAGAAAATTAAGAGTATATTGAAAAGCGAATTCCTTCCTAACTTTCATTCAATCAACTTACGAGTAGAATAGGACAAATTGCTTTCGTTGGATGTGTCATGTAAATCGGACCTGAAACAAAATGAGATTGAAGTCATCGAGTACCATGAATTAACTGATTCAACTCAAGCTCTTTGGCAAAACTCCAAAAAATATTTAAGTAAATAATGCAATTCCCGAAGGTTTGAGTACTGACGCAGTCTTTGCCAATGCAAAGACATCACAAGCAAACGTTTCATAAATTAATATTATATTACTATTAAAAGTTAGTACCAGTATATCCAATCATTTCTGTCATATAAGGCAGTGCTCCACAATGGTCCAAATGAAAATGTGAAATGATAACACAGTCCAAGAATTCCGTCAGCGTTGTTTTGTTCCCAGCGGTAATAGATGTAAAGTCAGGGAATTTTTTCTGTAGATTTTTAATCAAATTATAATAGGTCAGGTATATTTCCCCTCGTATAAAAATCTAAATCTGTACCTCATCCTGAAACCCCATGTGCATTCCGCAGTCCAACATGATGTTTTTCCCTCCAATGTGAAGTAAAATACAACTCCGCCCAACATCTTGACCCGCGCCTGAAAAAAATATGATGCGTTGTATCAGTTGTGTGCTAATTTATTTCAATTCTGGGATAATTCGGAATGGATTGCAGATTAAGGTTCGCGTGCTTTACTGTACCTTACTGTAATTAATTCGTAATTCGTGACTTACCTAAAGGCGTTATCTTAATTTCTGGCATTTAATTTCCAAATCAAAACCTTATGATATCAGTTTTTGTAAATAAAGGTCAAGTTTTATTCAGCCAATCAGCCAATCAGCCCGGCTTGCTTCAAGTTGCTTCTCTATTTTCCTCAACAAAAAATATCCACTAATCGGGCAGCAAGGACACACTGTGCTTCTTACAAACCAAAAACAAAGAGCAAAATACTCACTGAAAAAAACTGGTTGGACAAAAGCAGAATCACTGAAAAATTCTTCTGATTGGAAAGATGTTTAAAACACAAAAGTTTCAATTTCTGCTCGTGTCAATTCTTTCCCGCCAACTCAGATTTGGAGTTTCTTTTCATTACGTCGCGCAAATTAAAATACAAATTCTCCTCTGCATTTCCCCATTGCCCCAAACATAAAATAATTTGACATCAATTTGTTTTTGAAAATGCTCAAAAGGTTGTTGGTTTCTTCAAAAAAAAACGTGTGGTAAAAATTAACAATATTGCTTTGCTTTGCTATATATACACTCTCCTCTCTTTTGGTTTTAATACAGACTAGAATTTGACCACCGAAAATCATAACTCCATAATCAATCCATAACATTACTACTATTACTGACCAGAAATAAGTAATAAATGTAATTGTAATGTTGGAGTGTAATTTTTAATTGAAAAAATTCAATTACTTTCAACAAATTTTCCAAGCTTTTTGTGAGCCAACTTGTCTAAAACACCAAAATGCCAAAAAGCAGATACATTTTGAAAGTAATTGGCCAACCCATGACTTAAACTTTACACTAAACTGCATATGCATTGAACGTCCATTAAAATGACTAAATATTGTTCGGTAAAAATTGTATGCTTATATTGGCTGTAACATTTAAGAATTTTCTCAAACCTTTGCTGAAAATATGAAGAGTAAAGCTAGATAAAAATACTTTGTAGAAGACAAAAAATTAGTTCTCGGTTCCACTTTTACTCACACAGTCACACACATCTTATCTATAAAGAACTGGATTTCAAAACATGTAATTCTTCTTGGAATGTAAAACTTCACCATCAAAAACATAAAATCCGAATCTAAATGCCTTATTTTTCGTCTTCTTCGGAATCATCAAGATAGTCATTGTCAACTTGCTCATCATTTTCATTTGGATTAAGAAACCATTGTTGAAGTATCGTCTTAACTTGCGGATCGTGACAAAGGGTGACCGCTGTTTCGCCGTCTTTATTGGAAATACTTGGGTCACCCTTATTGTCCAGCAGTAAAGCGACGATTTCAAAATGATCCTTACTGGCAGCCAAATGTAAGGGTGTGTCACCAAGTTTATTCTGCAATTATTTAGAAAGAAGGTTGAACCGAATCAAATTCTCATGAACTACAAGCGATTAAGGCTGGAAGTATTTTATATTTTGACATTTAGCAATTTTACTTGGGCATTCACGAACTGCTTGGAATTTTGTATTTTAGAAGCGGACTGTATAATTTCTTGAACACATTCCAAATGACCACCTCGAGCAGACCAGTGCAAAGGACTATTCCCTGAAATGTCTAACCCAGTTGGACTGACTCCATTTTGTAGGCATTCTTTCATGAACTCCAAATTCCCACGTCTCGCAGCGTCGTGCACCGGATTGTCAAGAGTGTCCATTTTAAGTTCAACTATACAGGATATTCCAGAAATTAATACCACCATGCATTTATTAAAATAATCAGAGAACATAAACATATAATACTATTGTTACCATAATTGGACGGAATGAGACCAGTCTGTAAACCACAGCGTGCTTTCCACCAATCCGCGCTATTGTCTTGGTCAGTTATGTACAAAACGTCACCTTCGTTGAACGATAATTCATCATCCTAGTGACCCCAAAATTACAAGATTATCCTTACAATAAGTGTGTGTGTCACTTGAATTGTTTAATATTGATTTTAAAATGTTGCATTCCCTTACGTGTTGAGCGGTGTACCCATATAGTGCTCGGACAACTTTCACCAGACCTGTTCAGTGTAAAGAAAATTTGAACATCTTAAACCAGTAGTAATTAAATGTTTTTCGAGATGAAATTAGGCCCGACAATTTTGTACATCCGCAGGAATAAATTATTTCTCTTCTGTACTTGTACTGTTGTACTATATACCCTTTTAAATCTGCTTCGTGATGACATGCACCATGTTTTAATGGCAACCATACAGTAATTAAAAAAAATTCTAAACTTTTTCGGAAAGTTTTTCGACTACGACTGGGACATACAATAAATTGTACACAACTTGCCCCATTCCCTTCAAATATAATTTTAGTCGCACTTCCTGTCCACCGTACAAAGTGTGGTAGTAAAATATTTTCCTCAAATAATTTGTGTACCGGGTTTCGGTGCAATTTTCGGTGGAGCCGGTTTTGCCATTTTAATTTCCAATAATGTCCGTCCTGGGAGGATGGTGTTTAAAGTGTTGTTCAATTCTGGAAATGACGACACGACACAAATTCCAAATTCCTGTCCGACAATTTGCAAGAGGATTGAAACCGCTGCGTAAGTTTTTTCCTATTTTGTTACGCCTTTTCTCCATTAGTCACCGTTCACCGCGTATCGCTTTCACAGTTAAATATGTTGGCGGCAGTAGAAAATATGTTATGTTGGCATCAACTTTGTGTTGATTGATTAAGGTATGCAAATAATTAAATTACAATTTTTATAATAACCTGTGGACAGTCGCGGTTCCGTGGACCGGACATAATTTCTGGTTGAACAAATCAAACCACACACGGACACGGCTTTTATAGCTAAAATTGTGTCTATTCTTGTGGTTAAAATTTTTTATGGGTATAAGATGGAAACGGAAAACTGATATTAGTACTGTTTAACAACCTTCTGGTTTATTTATTATCATTACGATGCAATATGTAGTATCGTATTGACCATATAGTTCTGCAAATTGCGGTCTGAAATTTTGATTTTTGCAGTTTATTGCGTATTTTTCGTAGCTTGAGTGTTTCAGTTAGATAATTAAATTTCAAAATTCTAATTCAGAAGCGTCTCCGATACGCTCGGGTTGTGAAGATGTGTTTTTCTTTTTATTGACCAAGGATCCATCAATTAATTTAAATCATATCTTACATCTATAGGCGTGACCTCAACAAAACCTAAAGTTGACAGCGATGCGGATGCTTTTTATGAACGAGTTGATCCCAAAGTTTTGGACGAAATTTATCGCTCACACGATGGAAATTTTGAACCTGAAGTAAATGATTTGGAAGCAGCGTACTGGGAGTACGATAGGTAATATTCTGCGATTACGCACTCCAAACATTTTCCTCAAAGTCGATATTTTAATGACTGTGCGTATTTTTATTTGTTTCCATACAGAGAACGCCGTTTTCTTCGGTCGAAGACTAATCGAGAGAAAATGGTTCGAAAACATTTTGCGTTTACAGTCAAGAAGGAATTAAATTTGCTGACTTATGCAGAGAAAGAGAAAATCAGATATCTACATAAATCTGACCCAGAGCAATGGAATGCAGAAACTTTGTCCCGCTCATTTCCAATTTCTGAGGAAGGTGTAGGCAACATAATTAAGTCCAGTTATCGTGCCAACTCCCTTGAACAAATTCATACTCACGACCAACAATTGATCGAAAGATTACGAAAGATTAAATCCGGAGAAATTCCATTAACCGATGAGCTGAAAGCAAAGCTAAGAATACGAAATCAAATTCCTATTCAACCTGGACTGGGAACATTTGCAATAAGTAATTTTTCAGCTCCCAAGAAACCTCTTGGACAGTTTGGAAAACTAGTAGCTATGCCAAAAGCTAATTCGAAGGTGGAAATAAATTCCGATAGACATACGCAGCACAGTAATGCACTGGAACCTTACGGTAATCATGAGGAAGGATACATCCAGGAAAATGAATTGCGACAATTAGAAATCAACTCGAATAGCCCAATGACACTTTCAGAATTTGAGAATAAAGTGAAATCGGGTTTGGAGAAGAATCAGATAAGCCCAACCGCAGAGGTGGACTATTTGCTTCAAATCAAAGAAAAAGCTGCATTGTCTGAATTACTGAAAAATGATGACACGCAAAATGAAGTAGAACTCAATAAACCGGCGGTAGATGATTACGTCCACTTTGGAAAAGTTCCGAAATATAAAAATTATGTCAACCAGGAGAAAGTTGGGTTGAATGTGGAGAAAGGCCAGCCCTACATCTATGAGCCCGAAACTGGCTACCAGGTTAGTTCTATATGTATTTTCTCAGAACTTTGTTGGCGATTTTAATAATAAAAAATCATATTTACATTTTCTTTGTTTTCGATTTCACAGAAACCTTTCGCCAACACAAGTTCCGCTGACACGATCACGATTCCTGCTGGGAAAAGGAAACCTGGTTCAGTTTATCGCGTCGGAGACTCATATTACGATGAAGATGGTGAATTTATGTATCGAGTAATTTAAAACATAATTTTGTATGGAATCTAACAAATGTTTCTACAATTTTAAAAATTTATATCCGCATTGATGTGAAGAATGTTGACGAAAATAAATACATTTTGGTTCTTTCTCGAATATTTGTTTTTTATAATCTTACATATGTCAGTCCGAAAATAAACTCCTTTTATCGTTCTACATTATAATGATGGTGCTGGTGCTCGGGTTTCATAATAGATTTGCATAACTCTCACTAATAAGTATCCTTGGTAGACGACATGAATTCCGTAGGAAGTATCCCAGATATCGTTCTATCGAGAACTGTAATAATTGTCTCACATCACCCATTTCGCTGATTCACCCCAGGATGTGCGCAGTTTTGGCCCACATTGTAATTTGTAACGTAACTCTAACCTGCTCACCAAAATCCTGCGAATCCAGTCCAGCCTTCGTCCTACAGGAGAAAGTCTACGAGTTTGGGCTTGGCGACCTACTGCGACTTTCACTTTCGCCCTGCTTTCTCATTGATTCTTACTCGAGAAAGTAAAAAAAAAGTGAAAGCGGCCAATGTGTTCACCCGGGCTCAAATAATTGTTTGGTTAACTTAAATTAAATTGTAAATTATGAAAATGGTGACGCGTGTTCTGTTCCTTCTTACACTTCTCTCCCTCATCATTCTAGTCGTTGGTAATCTTTCAACGCCTAAGCCTTCGAAGAAACCATCCAGCAAACAAAATAAACCTTCCAAAATAAATCGGGAGCGTTATGACAAATCTGTGAATGAGTACCTGACTGACGTAAGTCTCTTAATTTCATTGGATAATTTATGTCCTTGTATTGTATAGGTTGAGAGGAATCACTCATATTGAGTTGATTGGTTGCGTTGCAGGCTGACAAATTCAAAGCAATTTGGATTTGGAACTGGCGGAGTGTGGTTCACAGTTCACGGTTTTGTGATCGATATAATTCACTGGATCTTTGAAACACTAGTAAAGATTGTCATACTCTCATTCTCAAGAATTCGAGAATTTTATCCTAAGCATTAAAGTTCCTTTCAAACCTTTACGGCTCAAATAATGAATGTGAGTGATTCCATAAATCACAGTTGGCCTCTCACATGTTAATCTTATTTAGACAATTGAGTAAAGAAGTCAGAATAAAATCAAAAGTCATAAACAGGTTCGATGTAACGAATCATTGGAGCAGATATTTCACTTGCTATCTTAGCACTTCAAATGGTGGAATAGTACACCTAGAATTGTGCAATAAGAAATTTTACCAAGTAATATATAAAAAACTAAAACTTTATGGGCAACACTTGATCGTGTACTTCTCTCTCAAAGGTAGTGTATGAGTCTTGAAATTGAAAAATTGGAACTAAATAGGTTTTTATACACATAAGAAGTAAAAAATCTCGAATTACAAAGGTCGTGGGACTTTCACTGCTTTCTCCAAACATTTTGATGAAACATCGACAAGGAACACAGTGACTCGAATATTTAAATTCTAGGATATCCAAAACAAAATTCGATCATAACATATCTAATCCATTGACATTTCCAAATTATTCTTTCTTGCTGAATTTCTTGAGCTGACATGCAATATATCTGGGCAATTAACTAGTCCGTTTGACATTTCGTAGGAATAATATTATTGTAAGCTAGCGTTCATAGGAAATGTGTAGGTTTATAAGAAATTGTATATCTACTACCGCATTACCAATTACCATATATGGTTTACATTTCAAGGAACCTCTACACTACTGTTCTATTCGTTTAATTCATTATAATTGCTTAAACCTTTCTCTTTTAAAAAAATGACATGATGTAACATGATGACACAATGTAACATGATGAAAATGTATGTATGGCTTAATCTGTTGGATCACTGTTGGGAAACCAATTCGAATCCAAATTATGAAACAACAAACTGAATTACACAATTATACGTGGTTAATTGGTATAAAATCAGGCATCTAGTAATTTTAGAAGAAAAACTCATTGAAATGTATGTTGGTTTTAATTTTCAATCGAAGCGAACGTGTTGGTGGAACGAGATGTGTAAGGAAGAATTCTCTGTGAAATTTCGGTGCCGATGCCCACTTTGGTCATTCTGTAGCAGCCCAGGTCGTTACTACAATGCTTATTGCACAATGTCCGGGACAGGATATCTGTGGTCACAACCGAAAGGACCAGGTGGCAATCCCTACTATCGAAGACCATACACTAGGAAGAGGGTTAGCCGAAAGTGAAAAAAGCAATAGAAATTAACTTGGAAGAAATTCGAGAGATGAAACTTGTAGCTTTATTAGCACGAGCAAAAACTTGCGGAAGTGAAGCCATCGCTCTCCATTCGTGCAGTTCATTAAAAAAGGTGCATATAGTCCTACTAATTATTAAAGTAAATCGCGTTAAGCCATGCGGTCATATATAAAATCCATTCAAACCAAAATGTGAAATTAATCTAGTAATCTTACTTATTGAGGACGCTTAACAATTTATTTCTCAAACAAATAAATATTGACCGAAGTCTCAATCAAAAGTAATAATAACTTTTAATAGTGCTAAATAATATGCTCACTTCTCTTATTCTGAGAAGACCTATTTCAACAGCTTATTGACTAAATGGCACTTCACTGTCTTCGTGTCACACACCACGACGATAGTAAATGTAATAGCTAATATCTACGCTTCAGATTATTCGTGAAGACAATACTTGAAATAAAAACGTATTGTAATATTTGATTTTCAGCATTGAAACTTTGTCTTCATTTACTTTTGATATCTGAGTATCGTTTCATCGTTTTGAATCCATCGGATGAGTAGGCAATCTCAGAATTGAATTCTGATGAACTCGCAGATGTCGAGGCCGAATCAACACATCCGAATTTGTAGATTCCAGTACAGCATCCGCTAAATATAATTGAACATTGGAGAGAATCAGGGAATTACGTTATTGCCATAATATCTTCTACTACTCAAGTAAACTTTCAGCTGTAACATTTTTCACAAGTAATAAACACAGAACTGGAAACTCAATAAGTTTGATTATTTCATAGAAATTAGCAGTCGTAGAAAAGTCAATAGTAAGAAAAATATAGTGTAGAATAACGTTACGTGATGCAGACCAAAAGACAATATCTAGAGTTAATTTTATTCGATGCAGTAAGTCAATCATAAAAACGTAAAATGGGATCTGACTTTTTCTCATAAATTAATACTGCTGGTTGACGCGATGACATGACGCCCACAAAAATAAGTTAATCGTGAAATTATGCGACTCGTTAATAAAAGCTGTGTAACTTTCTCTGGTCTAACCGACAATTCCTCGCAGTTGTCTATTTATTTTGTCGATAGTACTGGTGGAGAGAACTGCATCTTGAGCTGACGGCACTTGGAAATTACGACTGTACGGAGGAGTTCAAGTTGGATAGAATGAGGTGCAAGTTATTCCAAATTGGAATTAGTCCATTCAAAGTCTGTCTGAAGTTAAAGACGTTGAATAATAAATGACAAAAGGGAGGCAAAGAGAAAAGTGTACTGCAGTACTAAACCAGCAACAGCAATACGAACATTCTCACGCTCATGAATTCTAAACGAACTACTATGTAGAAAATCAAACTAGAGTACTATAAGACCTTCACGAGGCCAGTCCTGGTTCCAGTACAGGGCCTGGAACAGTCCTTGGCATAACCAGAATTTTCTAGATTAATACATAATATCTTTTTTATCTATTTATCTAGAAAATAGTTGGTCCAGTTCAAAAATGCAGACAGTGTTATCATTGTCTGCATTGACCTATTTTTCTTTACACAATTCTTGTAGAATCGAGTCTAAACTGCATAAGACCCGTGTTGAATCCTTAAACTGATGAGACATCACTCCAATAAAAAATTTCTCGTACTTTTGTGGATGAAAGCCCTGGATGGCCCTTGGCGTATATTCTGAAAATATTCCTAGAACCGGAACTGACTGTATCGAAGCGAGATCTTTAAGATGCGGAGTAGGACTTTCTTCGTATTTTTATCACTCCGTCCAAACTTCAATGCATTACGTCCTCGTAAAGCAAATTCACCTGAAGTACGCCTACCTGTCACAGCTGTGCCTTGGGGATTGAAGTGAAGAACATTGGGAAGGAAGAGAATTGGTTAATGATAAATTTTTAATAACGGTGAAATTGAAGCACGTTGTTAACAGGAGTTTAGTACGAAATGAAATTGGTTGTTTCCTTAGAAAGGCCGTTGCATGGCATGGTATTGAGTGTGTACCGACGGCAAATATGCGAGTACGTGTGACCTGCATGCCAGTTTACATTTCTTCTACAGTTTAATATTTTTAGGCGAAGATACTATTTGTTCTCGCAGTGTTTCTAATGCCGAGTAAATTTTTTTGTATGTAAATGTAAACGGACTCGTTTCGGAAAGTGCTACACTATCTCATATTTAGCTTAGAACCGTTTCTTTAGTTCATCGGATTCACTATTCACTGGCTCGAGAAATGCAATTTGAGAGAGGAATAATTCTTTCACGCTTTGTTTGCTTGGAGAATTTGAAAAGTAATCACAATTCTGAACTCAAAGTAAATATTGACTTCCGACCTGTTTGTACAAATTGTTTTTTTAAATTATTTTCTTTTTCCGAATTGTCCCGTTTATCCCTCAAGCGCTTCCTGCAACATTTATTCCATAAAATAACTCTTGAAATAAAAATGCATAGACTAGTGATATTTTTATTAGCTAAATGGCATAGTTGAAGATGTATACTCTAAAATACAATTCGGCTGGCTATTGAAGCAATGCAATGCATTGTGGTGTTGCAGTCTGTTGAGTTTGAAGTTTCCAATTCCATCGTTAATATGCACTTGGCATAAGCCCGTAATTTGTCCAAGACTTCCTTCCAAGGCATTAACAATTTGAATACGACTACTATTAGGCTGGAGGCCGCCAGCCACCAAGTAGAAAAGGCAATAGCGATGCAAATTGCAAACAAGTATCGATTTTGACAAAGTATCTGCGTCAAAGGCGACGATGATGATGCCACGGCCGCATGCAGAAAAGAAGCTTTAGTTTGCCTCTTCTCAAGTGAACTCACTTATTATTACAAGTAAGCCTTTCACAGTCTGACCAAGGTATAGGGTTGTCCACTAAACTTCTCTCTAACTTTCCCCGTCTCTACACCGAAAACCCAGAACTGCTTGGATAGTCACCCGGTTTCAACATGACTATTTCGTCGTCATGAAAATCAATGGAGTTGCGTCCTTTCCTTAGGATACGGGTTTCACGTCTTCAAGGTTTACACAAGCACCCCCCTCGATCTCCCCAAAAATTTATGAAAATATTGTCTAGTCTGTTATCAGACCGATAGAAGAAATTATGGCATATTTCAACAGACAGTTCGCCAGCGAATTGAATTCTGTTAGTTTCTCATTTTGCTCTTTCAAAATTTAAAATTTGATGTCTTTAAATTAGGTATGACTTTATTTTTATAATTAGAATCCAACAAAGTGAGCCTCTTTTGTCATCTTAAAAGATTTGAAGCTATACACCCATAGGAAAGTGATATTTTCGGACAGGGAAATTAGTTTAAAATAATACAGGTTTCCTGTTGGGTTAAAAATTTTACAATCAATCGAGGTAAGGGTATCGATGGACAAAATCGGGAAACTGTGTGCCCAAAAACTGAATTCAGAGAAAGTACTAGTGAGTAGGCACTTCAAGTAGGTAGAGTTGGTGGATGCTGGGC
>JAQGCB010000998.1:0-16812 GCA_034698835.1 Protaphorura tricampata | reverse complement strand
TTTTGTACTTTTTTTTTCAAAAACACTACATTACATACTGTTTCTGAAGAAAGTCTTGTTTTTTCATAACATTATCTATCCTACCATTTCGTGAAACTAACAATTTTGATTGGACTCTCTCTCTCTCTAAAATTTTTTCGCATTATTGGCTGGGGGGCAACCTTCTTTTCCGAGCTCTCGTCTTGCTATTTTACAGGACTAATATGAAATTCTTAAATGTGACGTCGTCAGTTTGTATGTGGTCTGAAAAAATAGATGAATTAGTTGCAACTTGTGAGTGATCGAATTTGCACTTTTAGTGTTTACTACGGATTACTAGGGAATGAATGTGTGTCAGTTCAGTGTCAAATGTCACACGGTACAGGGTACACTACATTTTACCCATTCGGACAATTTTCATTAAGCTTTAGATAGGATATTGACCTGGAATCATTTCCATTGAATGGCTGTGCAAAAATAAAGTACATACGCAGTATGTGACTAACTATGTAATACTTTCCCCAATGACCAGAAAGTGGAGAAAGTTAAAAAATTAGTTTTAAAAAATTAGTCATTTCTTACAATTTATTCTGTCAAAACATTTGTTTTGTATTAATAACAAAACATTAACCAATACTAAATACTAATTTTAGACTAACTCTATTCTAATATGCAAAGAAAGGGAAAAAGTGCACTCAACTAATTTTCTGTCATATTTTTCTTCAGACACGAGTTTCTTTGTGTTTAAATCCCATTGTGTCTCTTAAAATTGCATATTATGCAGGCATATTGAAAAATAGACGATGACACGAGATCACCCCATATTTATAATCTGTTAGTTTAAGGTACAATTTTTGATTGATAACGTTAATACTGTACTGTAATAGTGCTTGTGTGCTGTTCAAAGCATGGCTTTGACACAAAACGTGCATGCATGAAGGATACACGCATTTTCCAGTGGTGGTGGTAGAATTGTGTGCGAATTTCTACTGCATGTTCATATCTGCAATATGTCCAATCTATTTTCCATGAGTCAGAAGACGGCAGCGTGGAATTAAAATGTTTTTAATGTGATTGATTTCTATTTAATGACTTTCTATATACTCCACATACGACGATCGGACCGCGACCGCGACCACGGCAGATCTGATTGGCGGTCTTTGATTGGGTTACATAAAGTATGACTGCAAATTACTGCTGCACTTTTTATACCAATCGTAATAGGTAATCCATCACTCTCTCGAAATACTTTGAATCCAAATGTTTAATTCTTTAACTAAATCAGTCGTGTTGATTTTTCCACAGTTTTTTGGTGGCTACATACGTAATTTTCTTAAGTTGATTGGATACAAATTAATATTAACAGGAACTTTTGGGAATTTTGAGTACGCAATTTCAGTAGTTTCATAGTACAGTATCCTGTAAATATTAGCCATTCTTTGTCGACTCCGTGCAATAAAAGCAGATCTTCAAAACAAAGAAAATGTACACTGTTGCAAACAAGCATGTTTTAATTTACAAACGTACATCGGTATTGTCTATTTGGTGTTTGATCGATGGCGTGCGTAGATGGACTGTCCAATGAGAAATTAAACATTTCCCTGAACCAGTTTATTTTATATTCTTCCTGAAGATTAGTCATCATTTATAATGAGTGAATAGAATAAATTGGAATTCCACTATAATTATTTCAATACAACTGCACGAGTGCACTTTCACGAGCGAGCTAGATCATTATTCCCATTTGCGTCATCTTATAGTCTGGATCCTGCTTGGGCAAATAATGTGGGAATTCTTCATTTCGCCTAGATCTTGCCATATGCTATTAGACCGGTTTCTTGTTTTTTGTTTATTGTGTTTCGCAATTTGTACGTAATACTTTCCTTGTTTTAATAAAACCGTTCGCTACACGTGCGAATGGCATATATTAAAATGTGAAGCAGTTTACAATTAAATGTTTACCGCACACCAAATTATATATAAAATGGACCGATTGAGTTGGAAATTCAAGCTGCACCACATCTTTGATTTATTTTCAATGTTTGTAATTTGACAATTGATATTCTATATTCCATCTGCAATTAATAAACCAGCTCTGACATTGACTCACAGAAATACCTCAGAGATTAATTATGTAGTCTAATCTGAATCCGAATAATCTATGCCAAAATCTACAAAATATGCCTATGGAGTATCATTTTTTGAAAACTGATTGGTTCAACTGAACAAATAAATATAATGCTATTGATTTATTCCAAGGGGCGAATGTATTTGTATATGTACTTTTGTAGTTTGGTTTAACTTGTTCTAATGGTTGAGTAATTTAATTATCTGGGACATTTTAGGAGTATGAACTACTTCAGTTGCGCCAGGTGTGACGATTGACAGAATCCAATGGAAAATGTACATAATTGCAAAAACTGTTATTCCAGGAGCAATGTGATATCACTGTTTCTACATAGCGGTCCTGAAGAAAGTCAAACCATAACTATATATAAATTAATTAACATTTTACAATGCTCTCTCAAAAACCGTCTATGACGTAATGTAAATGTAACTACCTGCCTTGGCCGAGCGGCACGGCATGCGGCACCTTGATATTAAAATTGTTTGTCACAATTTTGTTTATGCATGATAAGAAATAAGTAGTGATTGCGCTTCTGCTTTGAAAAAAAAGAACATGATTAGGTAATATGTCAAATATTACGTAACATTAGTTTTGATATAAATGTGTACGTATACAACGTTATGTAAACGTTTTCTGGCAATCAGGCAGTGTCAATTATTGACAGCCTAACATTTTTAATACATGTGGTTTGGATTACATCGATGCAAATAAATAAAACTCGAGTACACTCTTCCATTCGCAAATCAATTTGTTCAGTTTCAGTCGGTTGCACGTTTTAAAAAAATTAGCCCCGCTTTCTGTACCTTTTTATCTTCAGTCCATTATTGTGAAAATGGATTCCCAATCCAACGAGCTCCTTAAATTACAACAAATACCGGTTCTCCACGTTCGCGGTACTCACCGAGAAGTTGGCTATGCAATTGTGAGTTTAATTTTGAGAACTAAATAGATTCTACACAGAAGATATATTATGTTAAAGTACACCCACAGTGAGATCTGTTGCATATGACCTGGTTCAGGCGATCATAAATGCGGTCGCATTGCACTGGGTGTAATGTCTTACAGAAAACATTTGCAAGTCATAGTGTACAATCGGGATAACAAGACTCGGTCGTCTAAGCCAGGTGGTCAGTGAGATATGTTTCAATTTGCAACTATTAACATATACATAATATTATTTTTAAAGGGAAGAACATTCAAAAACTTGTTCAACGATGTAATCAAAACTTACGATTTCCTCGAAGATTTGCTAATACCAAATTACAAGACCGTAAAAGGGCAAGAGATATACAAATCCACTCTTGAACAATGCCAAGAAAAGTTTCCAGGGTATGTTGAAGAATTGGAAGGGATTTCCGCTGGATGTGAGATTCCGTTTCACAAAGCACGTAAACTACCGATCTCTACAATTTCTGAATTATTAAAAAAAAATGTAATATAATTTTCATGTCTGCCTGTGTTCCAGTTGTTTCTATTACAAATCGAAACTCAAATTGTTCCAAGTTCAACCCCAGAGGCAGATCAGTTCGCTGAAAGCAAATTGGAAACAGGATGTAGTTGTGTACTCAGCTACCCAGACAAAGTACTGAATTAAAACATACATACAATTTTAACGCGCTCAAAATTGCCAAAAATAATTACAATTATATTTTTTAATAAATTTTTATTTTTGTGGTAAAGGATACACTTTTACTGGGCCACACTGAAGACGCACGGAAAGCATTGAGAAATAATGTATTCATTTTGGACGCAGAAATTATTAGTGCTAACAATAAATCTGCAGAAAAATTGGAAAAGTTTACAACACTTTGTTACTCTTGTTCACTACCCGGTTTCACGATGGGATACAACGAGCACGGTTTATTTCATTCCATGAACACACTTGTACCGTCTAACATTTGCCCTGAGAAAACACGTAAGCAATTAACAATTAAATTAATTACAAATTAATGTATAGGAAAATACTGCGGCTACGGGCTAGACTCATATAATATCACACGCATAATTCTGAACATATGTCTGCATGTAAAATCTATCTATTGTAATTTATGAGCAGCAGTCGGATTTTTAATGCGAGCTTTACTGGGAGCAAAATCTTTGGAAAAGGCGATGGAAATCCTTAGAGATTCTGGGACCGGTACTGCGGACGGATTCAGCGTCAATTTTGTATATGCACCACCAGGAGTGACCCCGATAATTCAAAACGTTGAGGTTGCTCCAAATCCAGGACAACTTGAATCCAGATTAGATATTTTCAAAGTAGGATTTGGAGAAAGTTATGCTCACTGTAACAAGTAAGTCTATGAGCTCGGGAAATTGACGGAGGTGTCCATAAATTCTTGATGACAAATTCCAATTCAATTTATTGAATCAGGTACATTCGTATGAACGTGGCACAAAAGAACGAACTGGTCATTGGAAGTGAAAAACGTCATGAAGCCATTGGGAAGTATAAAAAACCATACCATTTGAAAGATGTCAAAGAAATGCTGAGTGATAGAACTCATCCAATGTTTCCAGTATTCAGAGGCAGTGGTGAATTGGAGAAAGAAGTTGGATCAGCGGCTACCGTAGCAGTTGGTAAATGAATGCAATTTAATAATTGATAGATTTATGTGTGACATTCTTAATTTTAAAAGAAACACTCACCCACAGGTATCTTTGATATTCTGAACAAGAAATGGCTGATCTACATCGACCCTCCATCAAATTCTAATCCAGTTGCAATTCTTCCAATACAATTGAATTAAGTTTTCCAAGAATGTATCTTTTTTTGATAATTGAAATTCTCAAATTAAAGGCACAATTTCAAAGAAATAGTAAGTGAATGAATGCCATGCAGTTTGTTGTTGATTGCAGCAGATGTAATTTATTTGAATGGTAGATAGATCAATAGTAGATAGATACAATCCGATTGTCTCAAAATATGAGAAAATTTGTACATTCCGTTTTGGCATAAGATATTTAGAAGTGTGCAGACTTACAATTAGCCATTTCATGGATATGTTAAACATGAGGTCACTAGCTCACGACCTTCTTTACATTAGTGAAACATGAAACATGGAATGACTTGGGTCAAATTCGCCGTAAATACTTTCAAAACACTCATCCATGCACTCAATATTCTACTGTACTACACATCGTGCATCGATTTAGAAAATTTAGAATTGGGCTTTTTGTCAATATTAGGATATAATTCTCAGCACTATGCACTATGCACAATTATTTATTGCCCTATTCGTGCAGTGCAGTTAGATGATCTGATAGATATTGATTTTAACAGACGAGCTTCAGTGTTTTAAAGACATGTCAGTCATAATATGGTGTTTTTAATGATGAAACGTTATACTTAATGTAAGTTTGCCTGAGTCATCGTTGGAGTCGAGACCCTTCAGTGTAGACGATTCATCAGACTTCATAATGGTGAAGAGACTATACGAGTCCATTTATTATGACCTGGGAAATTAAGTGGTCAAAAATTATTACACTATATTAGATTATTCGACTGTTCAATTTCGGTTCAACCTTCGGGTCATCTTTAAGTGTCATCGATGTTACCGATGTAGGTAGTTACGTTATACAACTTGTTCAAATATTGTAAAGCTGAAATATATGTTCAAGGCTAACCCCATGACCAAATTGATTTTCTTTGAGATTGTGCAATGTCTTGACTGCACACAGATACAGGACTACGGAATGGTTCGTTCATAATTACAACTGTACACGTACAAGTAAGTGTACAGTTAAACTGTTATTGCACACTTTAGGATAAGTGACGATTATAGAATATATATAGACTAGTATTTTAGTTCTGGGGGTCATGTAGGTGTAATTCTTATCGCGAACTAGTAGAACTCATGCATGGTTTTGCTTAGACCCAGACCAAATCGATACCATTTTTAATATTTTTACTCATTGAATGATTGATTCATTTTTGTCCAGTCAGAATAGTCAGAAATAACATCAACACATACAGACTACGGACGCACAGGTTATTTTCTTCACGAATAATATACTTTTACAAAAAAACGACTATGGAATTCCAAAATACAAAAGATTTAAGACTTCAGCAAATGCCTGTTCTTCATGTCCGTGGGACTCATCGTGAAGTCGGTTTTTCAATTGTGAGTTGACCTTTGTTTTGTCGATTCTTTGTTATGCAATTCACCAGTACTGGAACTAATCCGAATTTTTAATACAGGGAAGAACTTTCAAGAATTTTATTCATGAGGTCATCAAGACTTATGATTTCCTCGAAGGCCTACTAATCCCAATCTATGAAACTCCTCATGGTGAGAGAGTGTTCAATTACACGTTGAATCTATGCAAAACCAAGTTTCCAGGGTATGTGGAAGAGTTGGAAGGAATTGCGGCTGGGTGTGAGATTCCATTCTACAAAGTTAGTCCAATTCAATGTTCAAATAAACTAAGGAAAATTAGTAATAAAAAAATTATATAAAAATAATATCCCAATATATTTTTGCAGCTCTTCCTTTTACACATTGAAATGCTTATCGTTCCTTCACAAGAGGAAAAATTTCACGAAGACAAGTCGGAAACCGGATGTACTTGCATTTTGAGTTATCCAAATAAGGTAAAATAGTTAGGGTTAGACAATTTACGTTGCACAATTTTTAACCGGCCATTCTGAGCCAAAATTGTAATTTTAATTGGAGAATTAACGTTAGGACCAAGTGAAACTTTTTGTTATAGGACACTGTTCTTTTGGGTCATACGGAAGATGCAAGACGAGGATTAAAAAACAACCTTTACATCTTGAATGCTGAAATTTTAAATGAGTTTGGTGAAAAGGTTGAAAAATTTTCAACACTTTGTTACTCCTGTTGTCTGCCTGGATACACGATGGGATATAACGAGCACGGTGTTTTCCATTCTATGGACAGCCTTGTACCATCCCTCATTTGTCCGGATAAAACTCGTACGTGGTCATAATTTTCCAGAAAATCGGATTCTTCAATGCTTTAGAAATGTTTGGCGTGGACAAAATCGTAAAAACTATTGTAAGACTATGAACCTACCAAACTAAAATGTTATAAAATTGTATGGATTTTCAGCGACCTCATTCTTAATGAGGGCTTTGCTTGGCGCAACCAGTCTTACTCACGCGATTGACATTCTACGTGACACCGGAAGTGGAACCGCGGATGGGTTCAGTGTTAATTTTATTTATGCCCCACCGGGAGTAACACCTATTCTTCAGAATATCGAAGTCGCACCAAATCTAGACCTCTTGGAGTCCAAATTGGATATCATTGATGTGGGACTTGGCCAAAGTTACACTCATTGTAACATGTAAGTCCTATGGGCCCAAATTTTTGGTTCACATAATTTAGTGTGAAATTAAAATTAGACACTCTTTTAAGGTACATTCGGCTTCCGGTTGAGCAAGAACTCCAGCGATTGACTTGGAGCAAAAAACGGCATGAAACTGTTGACAAGTTTGAGCACTTGGCTCCTTTTGATATGAAAAATGTGAAAAAGATTTTGAGTGATAACAGCAATGAAGAATATCCGATTTTTAGACTTGACAAAGACACCGACTTAGGACGACTAGGGGCAGCAGCTACAGTCGCTCTTGGTACTTGAGATATTTTAAAAAATACAGGGTGATTCATTAAAAGCATTCACACTTGTAACCTAAACTCAGTCTTCACGTATAAATGGTGTCTTACAGAAACGCACGAATGCCATTGTTAGGTCACCCTATATGTACGCACCTTGACTGACTCTAATACTAATTTTTCTCTCATTTATTACTTTGCAGGAATATTTGACATAGTGAATCGGAAATGGTTGATTTACACTCATCCCCCAGAGACTTCACCTCCGGTAGTGGTTTTACCAATCGAACTCGACTCCGGCATTTTTATTAACCCGTATGTGCCAATGTGATGTTGAAATTGTTGCTTTCAGATATTAAATTAATAGAACTTATATATACAATTTGTTAACTTTATTTCTTAGTATGTGTAATAATTCTAATATTGTGTATCTGAAATTCAACGTCCAAAGTCATGTCAATTGTAAAATTCTCTAGAAGTTCGTTAAGTCATCAAAATTACTCACAACTGATTAGAATTCAGTTATTCTTACACCTGCAGGATATACTAAAAGTTATTAGTGAAAATTGTTCGGAATAGGTACCTAGTTCGAAATGGTTCCAAGCACAACGATTTCCTACTAAATTAAAATACAATTGTTTAATTTATTCTCTTTGTAGTTTCGTATATGCGATATTCACTTCTGAATCTGAATTCATTGATACATCCAACGATACTACTAATGCTATGAGGAATTTTCGCAACAAATATTCCACCCAAATTTTATTGCAATAGAACTTACTCGGAACATAGATTCTTCCAGATTTAATTTGTTTATTATGTAGTGCATAATTACATAATGATTTTCCCCCAACTCTGTTTTCTCTTTTGAGTCAGAGTCAGCTCCAGCTCACGTCTTAGGAGATGAAATCGTTCAAAAAGAGCAATCAAGAAGCTTAATAAAATGCCTATTATTATGACGAGAAAAGGTGTCAAAATGTCTACGAGGTCAAAATTCAGTTCAGAATTCCCAGTTTCCAAACACTGAATTGATGTACCCATCACGTAGTGCTGCATCATTCGAGCTTTAACTCCTCGTTCTTGCATCACCAAAAGTCTTAAATGATCAAAAAATTATGTATGGTAACAACAAAAACAAAAGTATATTTTGTGTGTTTTTACACTCCCACTTACGTACTTGTAATTAAAGAATTCTCGTAATGGCGATCCTCTCTTTACAAAACAACTGCTTTTGGCTGGTTGGGAATTAACAATCTTGGTCGCGACCTCATTACAGATAAATTGATCCGAACGATTTTGACGAACAACAGGATAGAATGAGTCAGGGATCGTGACAAGTGCAAAACGGGAATTTAATAACTTTTCAAAACTTTCAGCAACATCAACGAATCTGGTGGTTTCTCCCAGTTTTGGAATTTTATGTGTATCTTCCAAATCCTGTGTTTATACAAAATCCTGGGTTAAAGACCAGCCATCGTAACAATTTTAATTTGACACATACCTTGATAATATCCACAGCTGTTGGGATTCGCTGGTCACCGGCCATGTAGAAGCTCTCCCTGATGAGGTCAAGGAACTCCCGGATCGGAACAACTTGGACTGATAACATTGAAACCAAAGACGCTGAATAAGCGATGTAAGTAATTAGCCCAGTTAACACCCCACAAATAAATGTTATCTTTACAGACGGTGAACAAGGGCTGACGTGCCATCCTTAAATAAGTTTAAAATATCTCGGGTTAATTTTAATTAACTTTCCAATTAGCTAGACACCAATGCTGGTAACATACCTTGCTGACATATTGCACCGATTGCCCATATCATCGAATCTTGTGCAATTCGATCATCCGTGTCATTCGAAATTATTGTTCCCTGTCGGACTCGAACCGAAACTCTCAAAATGGTTACGATTATGAGCCAAATCGTAACAAAACAAAGCCAAATCTCCACACTGAATGCTTGAGTGAAAACATTTCGTATTGAACTCGGTGGTGGTTGTTTGAAAAATGCGGTAACACTACCAATAGTATTCAGAATTATAAACTAGTAAATGTTAAATACACATAAATATCGCAGTAATTTGGTTTGTAATTGTACGGTGCATGAAAAACTGGATGAATAAATGTGATTCCATCTGGTCCTCTGAGTCGAGATACCAAAAACTCTCCAGGGCCAATGGCGATATCACCTTCCTCTTTGTTCAATTGAATCGCATAGCCAGTTAGCGTTTGATTTGGTCCGGAACGAACATATCCAATTGCTTTGATCACTTGAGCACTAATGTAAAAAAAAGACGAGTAAAAAATTGAATACCACTTTATAAGACACCAAATCATTTATGATATACTACACATTACTATTTCATATTGTTCTTACGAAAAATTCAATCCATCTCTGAAATAGTGAAACACTTCCACATCAAACCCGCTGAGCAATTCGGTGGAATTAGGCTTGAATTTTGTCGAGAATGGGTAAGCCGCTTCATCCTGGAAAATTCATTCAAATTTTATTAGGTACCGATTGTTCACGCAGCAGAACTATCTGTGTACCATTGCAATTCCAACGACCGTTGCATTTTGAAAATCAGACCGACGTTTTGTGGTAAACATAAAGTAGTCGAGGAAATCAAAGCCCGGAGATGTCTCCATTTCAAATTTTACAAGGCTATCCCGAATTGAATACATCTCTTGAATAAAAATTGAGCATTGATGACCCAACGACGACGACCGTGATGATCTTTCCTTTGAAAGATTAAACATGTGCAAGATGTAAACTGCGCTGTGAAGTGAGATTTTTGCAAAAAGCTGTGACACGGCTGAATTATCTTCAATTTTAGTAATTTCTTTCCGCTGGAACAGGATTGGATTGACAAGTAGAAAAATTGGGTTCCAAAGTTTTCCTTTTTTAGTGTTCTGCTGAAATTCGACAATCTAATATATGTACAAGGACAAAATTAAAATTGTGACAATTGAGAAAATTCGAACAATAAAAATGTCCAGTCAACTTACTTGGGTCAACGCATTCAAGACCTCAGATTCATTGAACCAAATAAAAACAATAAAAGTTTGCACATTTTTGGAAATGGCAGATTTAATGACCGTTGATGCCCTCGTGTTCTTTGTCAAAGATAATTCATTGAGATTTGGTGATATCAGAATCTGTTGTCGAAGAGAATTTTGAAGTGCTGAAAAAATGCAGTCGACTAAAAATTTTGATTCAACCAAAAATGAATTAATTTTAGTGAACTAACCGAAGCTGCTAATTTTGTCTCTGACGGATACAATAATTTCTGCCTGGGTCAACGATACCATTGAAAAAATGGTCTCTAACTGATTAGGGCAGGGAACATTTTCGTTACAATTACCAATGGAATGAGCAACACAAAACCATACTAATAAAAGCCACACATTTTTCATTGTACCGGTGACCAAAACTAGATTTTTGAAGGCAGAATATACAAAAACGTAGGGCCAAACAGTTAGAATTCGGAAACACTGCACCTCGACGTGTTTGTCTGGCAAATGCGAGGGGGGACTCAAAATTATTTCGTACATATATTTCGTTCGTCTCTTCGAATGTCATGTCATGTCAGAAAATAATATTTGGAGAATTTCGATTGGTACCTCCTAATCAAGTATTGTTTAAATATGTTTCGTTTGACTATCTTCATGTATTACGTATGGATTAAAGTGGAGTTGGTGTCCGAAGTTCCATTCCAACAGGGTCGGGTTGTTGTTTCATATGATAATTTGTATATTCCTGACACAGACACATATTTTATCCTTTAGAACTAGGTGCAACTTAGACACATACTTCAGATCTGTAGCAGTCACCATCGCGGAATACACTTGAAGTGATCATAGACAACATTCCCGCATCATTATGTGGTTTCGAAAAGCCCAGAGTCCGGACCAGACCTGAACCGACCCACTTGGATTTGAGAAATAAAGTGAAACTATGTGGGAGTGAAAGCAAACATTATTGTTCTTATTTTACTAATGAGACGTGGATGACAGAATCGTAAGTCGGTCCATTTGATGCCTGAATACATAATTTATTCATGAACTCATGTACATACTATTATTACCTACTACAAGTGTACAGAACAGAGTAAGTACACTTGTACACTTTGTCCTATTACAAATGCGTATGTACGAAGACATTTCAAACATGTGCATGTGTACTTCTGATTCTGAACATGATATGATATTAGGTTAGAAATTAGAATAATCCGATTCTGTCATTACTTCCTGTTAAAACCGCGTATTGGCCATAGGGTATAGATTATCTATACCCTTGGTATTGGCGTATTTACTGTAATTTAAGAGAAGTTATTTCATTTGGTTTCCAACTTATTAGACCATTTGGAAGGGAAATTTTTATGTATGTAAACCTAAGAAAGGCCCTTTCCAAAAACTTATGAGCGAACATTGATTGTAAACACAATGCGATTTTACCCTTAGTGTTTGACCGAATTCAAGTTCAATTGAAAAGAAAAGTATTTTCCTTAAATCTACAGGCTAAAGAAAGGTGTTGGACTAGACTATCCTGGAGAACCCTGGGATTAGACTCGGACAAATGTTAATCTTTTGTCTGTATTTCTAGAATACCATTTACGATACAATTTCTGCGTGACTTTGGGCTTTGAAGTGTTCTCCAATTATCTCCTCGTCGGTATAGTGTAGTGTAATTACTTGTCAAATTGTCCAATTCACATCATGTGCACTCATAACACATACACAATACGCTCGGACCTATTTCGTCTGCTCTTTCAACAGGTGTGCAATTCATACGCGTGAATAAAGCGAAAATGTCTTTCTACACATAACACATATGATAGAAAGTTTTTTTAGCGCATATGGACGAGAGTCATACGCATAATAGTACTTTTATGAGACTGGACCGCGTCCTTGGAGTGGCAATGAGATAAACGCTGACTTTTTGTCAAATTTAAACCTCTCTGGTTTAAAGTTGATTATGTAACAGCTCATAATGAAAATTATTTCACTACACTGTAATACTGCAACCGTAGTTGTGATATATTCTCAGCCAGAGACGAATGCAATTGTTTCATTTAACTTAAAATTTTGAGAATCCATACAGTACACTAGTACACATTACACCATGAAGCCTATTCTACCGATCATAAGTCTTTTAGTGGTAGCAGTATTACTTGTGGGCAATTCTGGACCGGTGAATTCGGCAAGAATCCTTGCCGTAGCATTCGTGTCTAGTAAAAGCCATAAAATCACATATCAACCACTCCTTCATGAACTGGCGAGAAGAGGTCATGAAGTCACAATTCTGACTCCAATTCCTGCAGGAAAACCTGTCAAAAATGTCCGAGAAATCCTTACAAGAGACTTTGAAACAGAATTCAAAGATTCCAAACTGATGCCGAATATGTTTGAAATGAAGGAGAGTGGGACTACGCCGAATCCATTCCTCATGTTTGATATATTTGGAATGCTATGCAGACAAACGTATCAACTCCCACACGTTCAAGAATTAATGAAAGAAAAATTTGATTTGATAATCCTCCAACCACTTTTTAATGATTGTGCTTTGGGATTTGTTCATCATTTTAAAACAAGTCTAATGTTCATAAGTCCGATCAGTGCTCCTCCATTATTTACTACTTTTACTGGACTCCCGTCTCTCCCATCATTTATTCCAAATATATTCCTTCCTTTCACTGATAAAATGTCTTATCGACAAAGGATGATGAATTTTGCGGCCAATGTGGCACTCACAGGAATTCAAGAATTGTATTGGAAACCTAAAATGGCAGCACTTTATCGGGAAGAACTTGGTGATCCAAATCTTCCTGGGGTAAATGAAATTCTTGGGAACGTCAGTCTCATATTGTCGAATGCACATTTTAGTATGACTCCACCGAAACCTTTCCTTCCGGATACGATCGATGTCGGTGGAATGCATTGTCACCCGGCTCAACCTCTTCCAAAGGTAATCGTCATACAATGGGCCGATCTATAGGATACAGTATTTCTGATATCCAGCAACCATAATTTCCCAAGAATTATTGAGCAAATTGTACAATATCGTATGTTCTAATTTGCAAGGATTTAGAGGATTTCGTGAATAGTAGCGGAGAGGACGGTTTCATATATTTCAGTATGGGCTCCGCAATCCCAGCTCATACGATGCCTGAGAAATATCGTTTGATATTTATCAATACATTTGCCAAATTGAAGCAAAAAGTTCTTTGGAAATGGGAGACAGAAACCATGGCAGATTTGCCCAAAAATGTCAAACTTGGGAAATGGCTTCCACAACAAGACGTCCTGGGACATCCAAAAATTAGAATGTTCATCACTCACGGTGGATTTGGTGGGACAACTGAAGCCGTGTATCACGGCGTCCCTTTGCTCGGATTCCCGATGTTGGGGGATCAACATTTAAATATGCAAAAATCGGAAAACTCAGGTTTTGCACTTTCGCTGGAATTCACCGAATTGACTGAAGAAAAATTGACCGCACAGATCAATCGGATACTTCAGGATAATACGTGAGAACAGATTGTAATGTTTTTTTCAAAAATGAATTTACGAAGTATGAAATTCCTTGTTATCGTTTTGTACAGATATCACGAACGTGTCAAATCCTTGTCAAAAATTTTTCAAGACCAAGTTGATAAACCATTAGATCGAGCAGTGTACTGGACGGAGTATATTTTAAGACACAAAGGTAAGACACACAAATTGTGTAGTAAGACGTGTCTACAGAAAATTAGTCTGTGTTAATTTTTTGTTGTGTTATTCATTTTGTATTCTTATTCTATAGGAGCAGTTCATATGCGGTCGGCTGGAAGGGAATTGAATTTTTTCCAGTATCACTCAATTGATGTGATTGCATCATATTGTGCAATTTTATTAATTATTTTATACGTTCTGAAAACCGTAGTTAAATATATTATTCGTAAGATTTGTGGATCTAAAAAGTCAACAACCACGAGAGCTAGACCGTCAAATACACCCAACAAGAAACGCAATTGAAATAAAATTTGATCAGAACTGTCCATGAATTTGTCTATTCGTGATTTGCTCAAAGTTTGTAGGTTTGTGGATTTTTAAGTTACCCAGTGTGAAAGCTCCAAGCACAACGCCCGAATTTCTTAGAATCGTAGATAAAAAATTAATTGTGAAAATTCATGATTCTGATTGATCTTTCATAAAAATAATTGACCTTTATACGGGTAATGTATGTAAGAATCTAATTCTTATACAAAATATATTTTTAATATTTAAAGTACTTCAGAGTTCATCACAAGGAACCGTTTTGTAATCCTGACTTCGAAGGTTTTGATTTTGAAGAATTCTTTGCATTATCGGATGTCGCGGTCGGTCCCCCAGAATTCCGAGCATGCCAATATTCGACATTTTTGTTTTGTATAATTTTTGCCACTTTCCGAGGTTCTGTCTCTTTTGTCTTTGGACACTCCATCATTGTCCACCCGATAGGAACCATGTAATAACCTGAGAATGGAAATACAGACAAGTATTAGCTAAACAAATTGAACAGTATAACCACAGTACTAACTAATCACATATTATTTTAACCCGATCAGTACCTGCTTTGCTAATCGCAGTGGCTACACCCAGTGCATCTTCAGCCGTCGACATTATAAAATCTCCATCGCCAATGTCCACCTAATGAGAATTTAAACGTTTAAATTCAAACCTTTTAAAAAAGTCGAACAAAGGTTACAATTTCTACTCTGATTTTACCACGCGAGCCAAAACGGTGTCACCAATTCCAAAGCTCGTTTCAGTCTCGGTAGCATCTCTGTGTTTATCGTTGATATTTTCTCGTCGAATAATTCCACGGATTGGGTCGTCCAGTTTCACGTTTCCAACATAGGTGATTAAACCACGAACGAGTTGACGGGTTCGAGAGACAATCTTTACAGAAAACCAGTAATGAAATAGTAAACACGCGGAATTTGATAGTAAAGTTTAGAAGCTTTATTATTCAACACTTTCAACTAAAACTTACCGTGCAAGTCACAATTGCCCCGACGTGAGGTGAAGCGAAGGGTTGTTTTCCATTTCCTTGTTCAACGGAGACGACAGTGAGCTAAGGATTAAAAAATTTCAAATCAATTCCAAATTAACAATTTATCTAATAAGAACACCGTTCGTCATGCCATATAGGAATGATTACCTCCTGATCCGGATATACCGTCAAACAAAGCCATCCCAGAACAGAGGCGTAAATAATATTCTCTTCTTCATAAGCTCCTTGTCCAGCCTCGTAATATTCATTTGCAATACAAATCTTCTGTCCTAAAAACCAGTAAATATTCAAAAGTTCAAACACAATCATTTCATATCGGAATTACCAATAATTATTAACAGTTAATCAGAATTATTCACTCTCAATTAAAATGATCCTAAGGACTCGCGAAAGTCGAATGTGATAACAATACGAAAACGTCTTTGGACTGAATGAAAACTAAACATCTATAGCTTTAATCGGCAGGTTACATTCCAATTCCAAGGAAAATTAATCCACATTTCTGATTAGCGGCACCCCTTCATCATTTGGCCACTGGCTCAACCATCTCGCATAGTTACGTCAATTTCGAATGACAACTAAAATTATCAAAACATGTCACATCAAGCGATGCTTCTACATTACATCTGCTCAGGTCAAATGGTTTCCATAACAATTTCGAATAAAACTAACAATTTTCAGAACAAAGTTTAGGTCCTTCCAAAAAAATCATTCCAACGCCGGTTTCGGCCCCAGAACGACTTATAAAACTTTTGCTCTCCAAATTCTATCAAAACATTCAAACATTACTCAGTGCATTCAACAATTTTCAACCAGTGATCGGTGAAGTGCTCAGAAACCCAACAGATTAAGACAGTCTATAGAAATCTGGTTGTGGTGATTAAGTGCTACGTGTGATAAGTGATTCCAGTGTGAAAAGTTCTACGACATTTTCAGTGAATTAGAAGGGAAAGCTAAATATCAAGTGCTACGTAATAATGGCGTTTAAACTGAATCAAAGTGTGAGTGCAAAAGGTTGCAACGTGGGTGGATGGAGAACGAGTTCAACTGGATTCGTAAATAGAAGATTGAAGCTGGACGTGGGAG
>JAQGCB010000997.1:0-16812 GCA_034698835.1 Protaphorura tricampata | reverse complement strand
AATAGCATGGCCGTAACAGAAATATTATTTGTTGATTTTTCAAATAATCAACAAAGTGGCTACCTCTTTTTGCGACACACGGTACATGATCGTATCCACCCCGATTTCAATTCGTTCTCATAAGACCGTCTTAATCTCACTTTATTTCGATAGTTTTAAGTTAGTATACGTGCATGTTCGAACCACGAAACCCAACTCTAATAATTACTAAAAAACTCAACACAATTTTTTTCCAAGAACCCCATTCAACGTCTCAATGAATTCCTCGCCCAAATTGAAACGTTGTTAAGGAGACTTTGTTGAAAACAACGGTGGACGTTGGCCGTAGCCCTTGGCAACGAACGCGGCTGGTATAATTACATTCCTCCAACTTCTCGATGTACCGAAAAGTTTTTGGGAAATCCTGAAGCTTTCAGCTTTCAGCTTTCAGCTCTGCAGCTCAGCCCTACATCCCATACCGCCCTTTGTTGTCCACGACGGCCCCAGCCCCAGCCCCGGAATATAATCTGACAGCGTGTGAGTGATTTACGGGGCTCGGGACACGGGAGACGGAGAATACAGAGCGGCGGAGGAGACGAGGAGATGGAGAGAAAAAAAATTATTGATCAATACCCGAGAATACAAGAGACGAGGAAAAAGTTTGAGGGGGAGAAGAGCGGAACAAAAGAACAGAACACTCCTCCCCGTAACCATGGACACTGCTAGCTCAACTCAATCCAAAATAATATAAACATGATATTAAATGTGTAAATGGATTAATGGGATTAATAGTTTTTGGTTTAGGTTTAACGGTGAAAAGTTATGAACGCTAATATTCACGTTTAATGAGCGATTTCAATTTTGAATAAATCTCATGGCGAATCCCAATTTCCATCATCAAAATATTAAGCCGCAGACTTTAAAATATGATTGTTCAATTCATTGGTATTGGTATGAAACAAAACTCTTTCAAAACAGTTCAAAATCAGCAGAGTGCTTTCGAATTCCTTAAGGCTTAAAACCAATCGAACATCGAATACGTTTGAAATAAAGAAGTGCTTATTTTAGGGGGTGTATATTGTATGGGATGAAGGCGACATGCGTTAGACAAAACAGTGTTCCTGCTCGTAGTCCAAGCACTACACTCTCCGAAATACTCATCACAAGTGGGCTAAACCTTTCTCTCAAATTCCCTCCGTTCAATCGTAAGGAAATTTTCATACACTTTAGTACTAAACAAAGAGTTCATACGAATTAATCAAATGTTGTTGTCAAGAGACCGCATTTACTATCGATCAATAAAATTTTATGGAATAAGAACTTATAACCCAAGGGGCATGTTAGTCTGTGTTGATTACTTCTTCCCAATGTATATGTAATGGAGAAATACTAAAAATGTTTCCCTGAATGAAATAATGGCCACGATTCGATTTCAACGGCTCCAAATAAAAGTAAAAATTATTCCAGTCGATTCGTGTAGAGAATTGGACTGTTTATCCTACGAATTTCATGGTTTGATCGACTTTTAAAATCCACTTCTCGAGTTTCTCGAGCCGGAGCCGAGTGCAAGGGAAATGCTATTCCGGACGAATTTTTATTTCCCTACCATTATGAAGTATCCTGACTGAGATGACTTGATTGATTCCTATAGAATCCATGGTACTAACTCAGGATTGGGAGGAACTGAGACAATGGCTATCGTCCACTCGAACTCTGGGTCTAACTCAATTGTCGTAGTAACTGAATGGAACTGGAACTGTTACAACACTACTTCCAAATGACGTTCGAGATGCTTCCACCAAACAAAAATAATGTGTTCTAAAGGCGGAAACTTGTTTCAGATCGGACATGTCCAAACTTGGATAAGATTTATAAAGTACAATTATCTTACCAGTCATTCCTTGCTTTGACATTTGATTGACTTTTGATTTTTTTTTTCAAACGGTTCTCCTATCCACTCATTACAAAACGAATTCGTTCGAAAAGATATACTCGTAGTTCTGCCAATTGAATCGCAACAAATACCCATTTTGCAAAATTCCAATGGGCTAAATATCCGGTTGAAAAATTGAGCTTTTCGAATTCAGCGCATAAGTACAGTAAAAGCTCGGACTTTGTACGAACTTTCGGGCAAAACATTTAAATGGGTGGCAGACAACAAAATAAAAGGATTGTAGCTAAATACAACGTGTATGTCTAACTGGACTGAGTCAGTTCTTTTTGTGGAATCGCGTGGCACTAAGAAAATACGCTCCGGAATTGCACGCATTCATCGTATCCGTTGGACTCCAGTTCAATTCAATACTCTGGGAATGTATCGCTCAAACTAAATTTTTTGAAATGCGAAAATTTTATTTCGGTCAGAATGGAAGACCCATGTTGGATTTTGGACTTCCATGCCAAAAAAAAACATGGACATCCCTCAGCTCAATTCAAACTTGAATTACCATACATAAATCGGATGATTCAATACAATCGGGCGTATATGCTCAACTTTCAAACCAGCAAATTCTATACAGTTCTAACCCGTTCTATGGGTTAAGCTTTTAATCGACGAGTGGATCGCACTTAGTTCTTGTAAAGATAATATTATTCTCCCAAACACATAACCGAATAAAAACTCACCCTATGAATATGCTGCGATGCTATCTCGTTTAGTCAGTTATAATCATTCAAATTAACCGACTTTGTCCAAACACCAAAAAAAATATATATAAAACCTCGTTGTACTATTAGGAAGAGATCCAATCGAAAGCAGAGATCACACACACAATTCACAACCTTATAATGACTTAATCCTAACGACTCAATCCAATCCTCACACTTTACACCTTGAACAACAACCTATCGAGTTACACGGACACGGACACCGCCGCAAGATTAAGACGTTTCCCCGTTTGCGGTACAAAAGCTTCACCAGTTCAACATGTAATTCCTTGAGTTTGAGTTTTGTTAGTTGTTTTTTGGGTTTGGCCTTAGGCAGGGTAGGTTTTGTACAGTGGAGAGTTGTAACAGGGTGGGTTAGAGTGAGGGGATGTTCATTTTAATGTTGTATTAAGGCAATTGCTTATGCGCCACCCTGTGAGGAAAGATGGATTTTTGACGAGATTATGGTACGAGATATAGATACGGCTCGCGGAGAGTGCCATTCGTATTCGTATTCATTAGGCGCACTGCGTTTGGCAGTATGGAAGCCTCGTTCATCTTGAATGCTCATAATGAAATGCTGCTCATCAGATCAATGGGGAATACGATACACAAAAATCCAGTCGATTCTGATCACAGAAATGCCATTTCCGCTAGTATTCTGCCGCTTTCGCCTATCCGTACGTCCAGTTCCGATGGTTTAAAGGAATCCTCAGATTGAGATTGAGGGGAAAATCGTCACGGTGTCTGAGTGACGTCATCACTCGAATCCACTGACTTTGGACACAAATTTATAGTTGAGCATGGCCCTTCCTGGTAGTGTATTTGTTTCATAACCTTGCTAAATTAAGTGCTATTTTTCACTGTAAAAGAACAAACCTCGCAAGTATATAGACGGTGTTTCTATCCGAATTAAATTGACAACCATTCTGTATAGCATAGGTCAGTGTGCATACAAATCCGAAATTGTTATTAGTAAACGGGTGATTAAAAGGGATCGCATAATCAGCACCCGACTTAGTTCCTTTTCAGACACGTGAATTGAGGGACTAGTGACCACTGGAATTCCTCAGCGTTGCCATGCGATACTTAATCTATCAAGGGTTTGAAATTTTCAAACCATTCAGAATCGTTTACGAGCACCGGACCTACCTTGTAGAAATATCTTGCGACTATTCTACCTATTCACAGGACTACAGAAAAAAGTACAACACGTAGAGAGCTGGGCATTGGCTCTCAATTCATCTTATGAATCAGCGCAGATCTGGTATATTTAAGAAGTGCGGAAACTTACTAACGAAAAAGTGCAACGACCAGCATTCGAACCCGGGACCACTGATTTCTAAAGCCGAAGCTTGGGTTGATGTTTGAAAACGAGTGGATGGCGACTAGCGGGTGAATTCACTGGGTTGAAGTGTCCGAGATTGAGGAGATGAAAACGAATCGGAAGTATTTGTAAGAAGTTTTTTCGGATAAAAAATTAACACGTAAGATTCGGGGAATATTTTTTAAATTTTGGGATGACACCCTCTACATAGTTACAGTGCCTATAGGGTGGGCATCACGATGGTAAGGATAGCAGTGTGTTCCAAAAGTTTTCAGGTTTTTGGTAAAAGTGAGATATGCATTTTGTCGTAGGGTGGATCAAAAGTTTTGCTAAGTTTTTTTATTTGAAAACTGAGAGAAGCTAAGGTTAGCGATGCGTTTTGAGTTTTTCTAGTAAAAGTGAGATATGCAATCTATTATGGTGTATGTGTAGCCCAGTTTACTCTCAAAATAAATCCAAATGTAAATGCTCAATGCTCATGTTAATAAAAATGTGAACCAGTAAATCCAACTTTTGCTACATAAACTCGGTCATTTGAATAAAGAATTTTTCCTGGTAACCAATAACTTTAGTAATTCAAAATTGATTGAATTCGTAATTGACCCAGCATTATACGTCCACCCGGCCAAACCATGCAAACTCAATACACACTGTACAGTTACATTGTCCTTGACACAGAACCAGAAAGGTATAACCTTTATTAGCCCTTATTCTTTAACAAATGGACTGACAGTTAGTAAAGAACGGTTGTAACCGATTGTAAAACATTTCCCTTAGAGAAAAAATCTGTTCAGTATTATATTCTGCATTCACTCGCACGTCAACTCAGAATTAAATTTAAGGTTTGAAACGGTGTGTGTCTGAGCCTCCATTAACGCCCACCTTTCTAATTTGTGCGTTGGACTAAAATATTTAAAATGGCTGATTTTCCAGTGGCTAATGGGGAAGGAAATGTTCGATTCGTAATGTTAATTTGCGCTAGCAAATGCTTCGCCCGTTCAACAAAAAAAGAAAGTTGATTCTGCTAATACAAGCCGTGGTCTGGAAAAGACGCCGGGTCTCTAATTCCCTAGAATTAAAATTTCAAACCCGGAGTCCTACACCTACCTACCTACAAACACAAACTTGCCCCCAACTTTTTACAACACATTTTTTACAATACTTTTTATGACCCTCAATCCGGTCACGGATTCAAGAACCGCTCAAATACAAACCCACAGCCCAACACATTTCTTCCATTCCACCCAATCCTGGGACAGGTACGAAAGGGACCCTTTAAAAAAATCCTGGGTTAAAAAAACGCGATAATAAAAAGACGGTCCGTAATTGACCCAGTTTACAAAATTTATATGGCTCTGTTTACGGGATTTTAGTTAGCGGGCCGAAAGTTTTTTAAGCCATGAATGTCAGTCCAGTTTCAGAGGTTGGACGTGGGAGTAGGAATTTTTTTTAAAGTTGGGATTGAAGTGTTGGAGGAAAAAGTTAGATTTTTTTTAATTTTTAAGAAGTGGTGAATTTTTGGGAAAAGATAAATTTTATAAGTATTAAGGTTAATTGGGCGAAATCAACGGGATTTATTCAATGGAGTGATTCCTGGGACGATCTACCTTGAATTTAAAGGAAAGGAACGTGAGGAAATTGGTGAGGAAAGATGTGAGAATTAACGAGTTTTGTACAATGTTGTGCTATTGTACTTGGAACTCAAGGATTTGAGTGCTCAACTCTGTTGTGTGCTTCAGAGTTGAGAAATTGTGTGGAAATTCTCATACTCTGCACTGTTACACTACACTCCGCCACCGCTCCACAATTCCTTGAACAGGCAGTGCTGTCTAGCGGTGGGACTCGGAACTACTTGAGGTTCTTTGAGTGACTCGTAGGTGGCGCTTGCCCTGGAATCTTGTACTAAGAAGCCAATCTAGTTCGGAGATTAATCGCTAGAGAGCGGTTGAATTAGGATTGCGTTAGAACCGGGAGATGGGAAAGGGTTGAGCTGCATTACCCGAGCAGGAAATGGATGACGGAAAAGCCAAGCAAAAAAAACTAAAGGTAACGTTAAGGTAAAAATCGGACAGAAAAGTAAAAGTGGTCTAAGAGCTTGCAGGACAGCATACAATGCATTTCTGCAGAGTAACAGTGATAAGTTCACGTAGATAATTCCGTGTGACTGTAAGGGGAAAGTCTCTCCACACTAAACGTCCATAATTAATACCAATCAAAGCAAATTCCTTCAAATCGGCCCACAGTTAAACTTTACACTCATGAGCTTAAAACTAGCATGATTTACATCGCAAACTAGTCGAACCAACCCCATCACTTCCCTCTCAATTCTTTCCCCCAAAAACAAACTTGATTTCATTAAAATACTATTAACGGAAACGGTAAAAGTGTCCTTCACTCAAACCAAGATAACTGGACAACCATTTAATCTTTGGAAAGTCAAATTACCTTGTTTTAAATCATACTAAATCCGTTTTACTTTTTCACACCGTCCAATATTCATCTTTTGTTCCGCACTATAGTACAGCGCACTTGTTCCCTCAATTGAGCCAGTCAGTTGAAAAGGTCGACTCAATTGAATACGAATCGACCATAATTCAAAACTCAGCGTCTAATTCCGTAATCAATTTGTACCAAAATGGAAGTTGATTTTAACTTATAACCGAGATCGATTGAACATTTGTATTCCAAGTCCATACTAAATCCGTTTTACTTTTTCACACCGTCCAATATTCGACTTTTCACTCAGTCCCCTTATTTCTTTCACTCATCGCTTACATTCCTTTAATTAATCGCTCCAAAATTCGAAATCACAATACTTCCAATTTGAACGTACATTTCAAACACCTCAGCCAGTCAACAGCTAGCTAGCTAGCTAACTAACCTAACGCTTACACTACCATGCCTGCCTGCCCATGCCACTCTTCTCCACCGAACGACCATAACGCTATATCAGTTGAAAACGACTCGAAGCCCATTCCGCCCTGACTTTTACGATTATTACCGGGTCGTTTATGGAAGGAGCAGAGCAGCGTAGAGCTGAGGAGCAACAGTTTGGGTTATGTGATTTTGTGTGTGTAATGATGGGGACCTTGGTGTAGGTCAAGAGTGTGTAGTGTGTACGGGAGAGTGTATGGATGTGGGTTAATTAGTACAGAGTTGTTTTTACTTGGATTGAATGGGATTGAATTGCGATGGATCACTTCGAGTGGAATTAGCCAGAGATGAGCGAATATATTTGGACTTTGAAAAGTTTCAAAAAGATGTGCTCTTTTTCTTTTAAAAAGTGCGAACCGGTGATTTGAGCCCCTTTGTCAGACGACAATCAATCAACGGCGAAGTCTGAGCAGAAATGGCGGATGGGATGGGATGGCAAGGGTCGGCCATTTCTCTCGAATTCAGGGCTCCCCCTTTCACTCCTTCACTCTCACTTGGGAAAGGGATCACCCTTATTCCACCGGCATGACGAACACCCTTTGCCCACAACAATGACCCTTTAATCACCCAAACAAAAGAGTACAACTTGTCTCCGAGGTATCCAAGGGAATTTCCAATCCCTTTTTAACATAGAAAAGGAACAGAGATCCCAATCAACTATACCAGCTATTCTGATCCCAATCAACAGTTCATAGAGTAACGCTAGCAACCCCATAAATCACACCAAACTCTATCTAACAAACAAAACAACCGTAGTGTTAATTGCGACCTTTTTAATTAAAACCCGTTGTCCCACCCAGGGGGATATGTTTGATTGGGGGCCGTCCCCAGTGCATCGTTCTCCATTTTCTCCTCATCCCTCTAAAAAGAAAACTCCAAAGTCCTTCACATTTCCCGGTGTTAATTTTCCTACCCTAGTACTTTAAAAAAAACGAAACCCAATCCAAACCCACGCTAAATCATAATTCTTGGACAGAAAAATTTACAATCTAAAATTTGAATCTGAATGCTCAACCGCGCGCTAATGACAAAATCAATACAGCCCCCCCGTTCAAACCCATAAATCTTGTAGGTTCGGGAGTCTTCTCCCGAATTAATGTACGGAGTATAGATCCCCGTAAGCATGTCGAGTTTCCATGGCGACCGGAGGAGACTAGCTAGCTAGCTTGCTACGATAGAGACTATGATATTTTGTGTATAGGCTCTGTCTCCTCTGTCTTCCCATTCTTCCACTTCTGCTCGCTGGCCATAAATCAAACGAAGACTAACGAAAGTTGGCAGAGATAGATTGGATGGCAGAGCAGCGAGCTTGGTTGCTTGGTTTTGGTTCTTCTCTTTTTTTTCGTTCTTCTTCTTTGGATTTCTTTTTTTTACTTGGTAGGAGTTTGTGCTTGTGAGCACAGCTTGCTAGCTAGCTTGCACAGGAAAAAAGTAATTTTTTACCGAGGGCTTTGGAGACTTGGACGGAGGAGAATCAAGTTTTTGTTCAATTTTGGTATGGGGTGTGTTGCAGGAAATTCGTATAAACAGTGAGATATGCGGAAAGGATGCGGCTTACTTCCAAACTCGAATTTTATTTATATTAAAACCAAACTCTAAAATTACGCTAATATGGCAACGACAATTCCCAACAATCAATTCATATGTAAACAAAATATAATCGGACCCTTGAAATACCCCCCAACCCCCTAGGACCCCGCCTGTATTATACATCCCTATTTTGCATCAACCCTACAACACACACCCATTCTCCCCAACAACCAAAGCCCCATAACTCAACAAGACTTACGAGCTCCCAGCTCCCCGAGACAGGGAAAATTGCAAAAATGAACCTAATCTATCTTTCTCTTTCGGGCAAGACGTATAGTCTATACGTTGCTATAGTCCCAAGAATAAGGAAGAAAAAAGGAAAAGAAAAAATTCGATTTTTATACCCGGTTACCATGGGGACGCAATTGTGTTGTTTGGCGGGGTGGTCGGTGGCGCCACAGTTCATTTTTGCTAGTCGTAGCTAGCTTACGACTAGCTAGGCTTGAGCTTCCTTCCGGTTTGTATGATTTATGTTCGGTGATATGTTCGGTTGTGTTAGTCTTGTTTACTTTTCTGTATTGCTTTGAGGTAAGTTGATAATGGGAAATGCTGCACGATTTTAATTTAAATAGTAACTAACCAAGAATTTTGGCAAAAATGAACGCTAAAGGAAAAGTCCACCGTTTTAGTTGTCACCATGGCAACCGCTCAGCCCAGCGGCTATGCAACGAAAGACACTTCCATTCATACAGAGAACTTTTCCAGCAAATATATAGCAAAGGCTATACTATACATATACATAGTGCATATATACCCATACCATACCAGTGACGAAAAAACCCATAAGTCTTCCACGGAGCTCCGAACCGTAGTAATTTACGACGAGACGGTTTGAATTGAGGGATTTCCTCGCGCGAGGCTTACGCTAGCGAGCTAGTAGCTAGGAGAGATCGATTTCTCCGGGGTTGAGAAGTGGAGATATCGCACTGTGTGCTGCCTGGGCATGGACACCCAATACGGACCAACGTAAAGTGCGTTCTCAACTTTTTACATAATACATATTGTGGAAAAAAGTGTACGGTTGCCATGGGGATTTGATTGAATGGGATCGCGATTTTTTTTAAAGGAGAAAATTGCCATGATTTGAAAGGTCAAGTTTCAAATTCACGGGCTCAATCAGGAACGAATCTTTTCAAAATACTTTCAAATTGAACAGTTTTGAAATAGTAACTTCAACGGAAGGATTAACATTAAACACAGAACCGAAATCAATCGAATCACCGTTAAACAATTCAAAGAAATCCATGTCCGAATCAATGCCCAAATTAATTAACTCTTCTAATGTCAGAGTGTTGACAAGGAATTCTGAACGCCTCTTCAACTCTTATAGCCTCCCCAGCCAATACACACAAACTACTAAAAAACCATGAAATGAGACAGTCGACATCAGGTTAGCTGCTCTCGTTATTTTACGACGCCATAAAATGGTTTTTATTGGGGGTATAATACTTTGGTGTATGAGGTTCAGGTTGAAGCGCCGAATGGAGCAGAGTGTCATATCCCAGAATTCCCCTAGTTTTAACTTTATTAATTTGGAATTAGGGATAAGGTTGATTCCCGTGGAAACACGTCAATCCGTGTTTCATCAGTGGGGAACTGAATTAAAATATTAGTCAGACCTTAACTCACAATACTAATTGGCCACTAAACTTCTCAATTCATCTGACCATTTGATTCAAAGGAAAAAAACTGTATGACTAATCCACGTGTGTAATCCAAAAAACTGATAGGATAATTACTCAATTTGAATTGTTCCCATTCAAAATGTGAACTTTTTTCCTGCAAAGATAGAGATTTATAAGCAGCAGGCTAGGAGTGATTGCTACAACGTATATATTAAAGAACATTGCATTGTTTTCCTTGTACGCAGTTCCGAAAAGGAAAGCTCATATATTCGAACAACTTCCCTGCAATTAATTTGGATGTTTTTGCCAGATTGCTTAGGTTAGATTACGAGATAGATTTGATTGAATGGTATTGAATGGTGCGTAGATTTTCGGGCAAGTTAAAATGAAAGAGAATTTTGAAATTGAATCTCTGGGAATTGGCTCCTGTTTGGCCCAGCTCTAAACGTTAAGATCTTACGTTAGAAGTGAAGGGTGCTAACCGATTTTAACTTATTTAAATTGAAATTGGGTTGTAGCGCCCTTTCTCAGGGTGCCCCTTATGAAACAGTCAAATTTGTCGGCAATTACCATCACCACCGAGTTTATTCAAATTTCTGGGATTCACACGAAGAATCAGTTAGGAAGAGCACAGAAACGGTTCGTTTTTTTTGCACGCAAACCCCGATGATTACGTATACTTTTAATTGACTCCCTATCGGTCATTAGGTTAGACCCCAAAATCTACAGGGTGGAACGAAAGAAATCACTAATGATTTGGCTGTGAACCCCTGTTAAAGCAATGGTCTCAAGTAGCCCCAGCCCGGAACTACATGCTTTCATAAAGGGAAACGCTGTAGCGTTGTAACACAGATGCCTTCGCCCTAACCACGTATTATGGTCAGTCCAAAGAACATAAGTAACCGAAACGCTCAAAATTAAAACTGCCGAAAACCAAACCATAATTTAAATGAACCGCCGAATGACAGAATTTTAAATTCACGCGGAATGACCGCGTCTCACCTTGCCCCCATTAATATACACGGGAGAACAACGCTGGATTTAATCTTCGATTAAATATAAATGCATTTATAAAAATAATTAAGTGCTTAATCCCTAACAACGTCTCACTCCGCCCCTCATCCATGTAAACAAATACAACACAGCAATAAAATGTCTTCTTTAATGGGCTACCTGTTCCCCGCTTAATTTTTATTGCCCCTCATTATTGAGCCATTAAACTCAATTTTTTTCACTACAACCATTGCAGAGATAATAAACTAAAGAACGTCTCTACTCACCTCGCCAGTTGACTTGCTGTTTTATTTTGTCAGCCCTCACTCCCGGGTCGTAACCATGGGGATTAAATAACCGAAATCTCTATTTTTTAATTATTTTATGGGCCAGTGATGTGTTTTGATCGTAGCTAACCCTCGTCCGTTCCGTCCCCACCAACCTTCCAACTTAATGTAAACGACTTTCACGTTTACACCATGGCAAGTGCTAGGCGGCTGGGATAGCCCAAGGATCCACCCATTTTTTTCAGCAGAGGAATACACAGGAGTTTGGGTCTGCCATTGCCATTGCGTCCCCCCTCGTAAAGAACGAAATGCTTTATGGGCTGTAGGTTGTAGTGTATAAGGCATGGGCTGTGGGATCGTATGGGTGATGCAGTATTGGGCAAGATGGGAATGGAAGCCAAAGGAGTTGAGAAGAGCAAATAACGCCGTTCCAAAAAACTCCATGGAAACGAGCTTTGAATTAATAACGCATTCATCAATATGTTTTTTAAAAAAAATCAGACTAATAAATCAATCCCGATTCAAATTCTGGCGCTCCTTTTGACTTTGAACCCTTTGAGCCCTTTGACAAATCGACACACGTGCAACTGACCCCTTCCATAACCAACCGTGACTAATCCTTACACAAAAATACGCGACAAATTGTGTCAATAGAGACCCTGAACCCTTTTAAAACCTAACCAACTCAGCACACGCCAGAAATGACGGATTAACCTCCGTACCCAAATTAAATGTCAATAAAAAAAACTTAACGGTTTGTTTACAAAATAGCTAGCACTCCTCATAGCCCAGTGGTAAAGGAGCATCAAATTTATCACACAACCTAAGCGTTTACTATGAACATTTACGATGATTTTTATTTTTACGAGGTGATTCTGGGTTGTGAAGTTGGGATCATAAAGTGGATGGGCTCTGTGAGGTTGTATGCTGTGTTGGAGCGGCGGCAGCTAAAGGACGACTTTTTTATATGTTGCTTGTGCAGTGCGATTCGAGTTACCATGGCATATGCTGTGTGTGTGTATGTGCATATCTATCCCACCGCCCAAACAACTTTTCATTGTACGTAGTATGCACATGGAGATGCAACTATGTGATTACCCAGTGTGCACATCGTAGAGATAATTAAACTGTACAAAGTCGTCCTCGTCGTTTTTATGTCTTCATTTTGGAGTGCAGGAAGTTGCACTTGAACCACACTACACCTAATTATATTTAATCTGTTAATTGATCTTGGATTTCTTTTTAGTTTCAGTTTACCTGGGAGACTGGGTTTGTTAACAGAGTCCGTGGTTTGATTTTATGCTGTTTCTGTATGAGTTGTTACGGTTACCTTATTCATATTCAATTCTAACCGAATTATTAGTTGTAAACTGAATAATAATATTATATTGCTCGTGACAGTTACTTTTCCAATTCACCCAGGGCAACATTTACTCACGAACTTATGCGCCCCAAATTAAATATCAACAAATTCACTTTTCCCACTTCGACAATTCATTCCCTACTAGCATCTCCAAATTTCCTTCTAATTCCTAATCCGTCGAATTTCAAGCCTTTTCAATTTCCATTCGTTGATTACTTTTCCAATTCACCCGGGGCCAACGGCATTTGCATCAGAAATCATCAGTTTCCTCCAGTAGCTCGTGACAGTTACTTTTTCTCAATCACTTCCCCAACTCTGTCCAAATTACAATTCTCAAATTCATTTCCAGACTTCATCTCAGAGTCTTACTCATTTTCTCTCTTCACTTATTCTGCCACACACAGGCACGCACAAGAAGCCCTTCATCCCCATAGCAACGCAGCAATATCTTCTCCCATCTAAACTTTTACTCATCCCATTGTCCTCCGTACTCCGAGAATGACACAAAAGAAAACGAAGCCCAAAGAATAAACACCAGAAATCCATTAGCTGTAGCAGCCCGACGATAAATAATTCTTCCTTGTGTTTGAAAAAAGTTTTTTTTTCATTTTCCAAACAGGTGGAGGGTTTCCACGGTGGAGCGGAGGAGAAGCGCCTGAGTTTCCACTCGTAAATCAGTCCTCTGACTAGACAAGCTGTACTCGTTAATCATTGGGAGTTTGGTGGATGGAACGAATATTTCCAACCGGGGGTAAAGGAATAGCTTTTTCAAGATGGCGGATGAAGACATGGGAATGTGGAGATTTTGAAAGGAAAAATGGACGAAGATTTCGAAAGTGTACAAATTTCTGGAATGTCTTTCCGGAAAATTTTCCAAACACCTTTCCTCGTAATTTTCATATTTTAGCCCTCTTTCACACTTTCCTAACGTTCCCAAGAAGGTGGAAAAAAACTTCACCTCTTCTCAGCCTATAAGGCAATCACCGCTTCGGACCGGATATCTGTGTGCCTTTCCTCCATCTCCCTATATAATTACGCAGATATACGGTTGAGATTATGCGAAAATTGCTGTGTGTATGTACGTGGGTTGTGTTTCAGCCCAGAGGGATAAGAATGTGTGTGTGAACGTGATACAGCAAACAAGAGCCTCAACCCGTTCAAAATTTTAAAACAACATCTAAAACTCTTAATTTCCCAAATTTTATTCCCAAACCCACAAACCCCCCAAAATTCTATCAAAATTTCTAGCACTGCATAGATGACTCGCACATACATTCCAATATTAATACCAAAGTAGTTAGACCACGTACGATATACTAATATAAATTCCAATCCTATACGGCCGTAAATTCATGGGGAGTGGATGCGGAGCGTATTGGCTGGCACGGCATAGCTCAAGCTTATGCTTCATGTGTCGTCGCTTCCCTGGCTGAGGACGTGACCGGACTGTGTGAGCACGGGGAGACTGAGACGGAATTCCACGGGCGGGCTGTGCTCCGCGGAATACCAAAAATGAGTTTTGATTAAACGTAATATGCTGAAGGGTTGATGGATGGGCATTGTGGGCCAGGATTAACATGTTCAGGATTTTGGGCGTGTTTTGTAATATCGAATTGGTTGGAAGGGAAGTATGGCGGGAAGTTTGGAAAAAAATTATTTAAATATGGCAGATTTGGAATAGGTTTTGTATTAGAAATGTCGGACGGAAGTTTAAAATGTATTAAAGACGCTCTTTAGCATGCACTTAGACTCCGTGAAATTTCAAGCGCATTCACTTTGAGTTTTTCTTTGGACGTGTGCGCTCCAAAATAACGCTCCAAAAATTGCTAGCCAAAACGAAGAAATGCCTTTCAACAAAAAAGTTTGAGTTAAAATGAATTCACTATTTGGAATCTTTCCACAGAAAACCCGGGCGTGACTTTCACGGATTGGAATTGCAACAACACGTTTTCAACTAATTTCCAGTCACAATTCAAACAAAAGGGGAGCGAGATGCAGTCGACACTTTCAATATATACAGTGTAGGCCTCCGCAAACTAGCCTAAACGCAGAGATCGGTCCCACCCTGTATACATATTCCATAATTCCTAGTAAAAAAAATATCAATGGCTTTCCATATGAACTTTGTATCACTCCTTATGATTAACTACCCACCTTATCTCTCTCTCCGTTAACTCCCGCTCTTTTTTTTTAATTAAAACACCGAAGATTGGATAAAAAAAATTGGTGTTCACCCTTCTGTAATTTATGGGACTTGTCGTCGGGGTGCATAGGAGTTTTTGGCAAGGGGCCCAGGAATTATTCCGTGGAGCAGTGTGTATTATGTGCGTAGGTACAAGATACGTGTTGGACAATGGGTTAATTAATAGCGAGTGAAGAGTATGAATCGGATTTTTGAAAGAGAGGTTAGGCATATTTTTAAAAAAATCGAGCGAATTTTGAGTGTTCAGTGCTGGAGAGTGAGTCCAATTCGATTTGGGTCGAAATAATGTATAAAACTTATTGTCTAGCTTATGATTCCCATAATTCAATTAAAAAATGCCAAGAAAAAGCAGTTAAAATTTCAGTTCTGTTCATACAGTGCGGCCCAACGAGACCTCACTTTTTGCCCACACCCTGTGTCCAACTTGTACGTACAAGTTTAGAAGGAATTGGGAAAGAAAATGGTACGCGTACTTGTACAACTAACTCTGCAATACACAACAACTCAGCCCGATAAATCCTCATCTCTAACATACAATGTATCATCATTCTCCCCCCTTGTCCCGAACCAACCTAAGTAATTTACGACCGAAACATTTTTTTGGTGCAATTTTTTTTCTGTGCAGCATTTTCGTGTGCACAGCATGGTGTATGGTATTGCTGTGGCATCGCGATTGCGTGTATGAACTCCGCTGCTGCAAGAGTTTAAATTATTCAAAGAAAAAAGGGGGCTGTTGGACAAGCAGGAATTGTTCGTTAGGTTTGAACGATTTCTTGTTCGGGTTTTTAATTTTTATGGGATGCAAAATCATTCCAATAATTTTTGGTGTTTCTGGAAATTTTTTGTAAAAGTTAAAACTAATATTTTTTTTCACTATCCGCAGGTGATGCTGGATTGCAGTCTCGAACAAAGCTATAAATCTCATCCCCGTTTGACTTTGCGCAAATTATTCCACTGTATAATAAATCTTCCAGTCGGAGAGTTGGATTGGATGGAGATTTTTTCCTTCTTCTGGAGAAGCCCGGAGAGAACGTCTCCTTGCTCAAGAATGAACTCCATTTTCTTTCCAGAGCACTGGAGAGTCATAAATCTTTGGGGAGGATTTCTGGGGGGAAACCGGGGGCCGAGGAGCATAAAGGGTGGGGCTTTAACTGCATCAGGAGTGTACATCGCTTTTGCCCTACCTTGTAATCAATGGAGGAGTTCAAGATGGAGTCGAATTTTTCTTCCTTTTTTCGAAATTTTCAAAATTGAAAAGGAACTGAGAATTTTTGTCAATTGAGAACTGTATTAGCAGCTCACTTTTAATTTTTACACTGAACTTATTGTCAAATTTGTAACGCCACCCTGTACTCCCTTAATCCATAGCCTATCCTTTAACCCCATCGATTCTCCCCAGAAAACTTTAAATTCTCTCATGGAAAGTTTCTTGGAAAGAAAAATATAATCCGATAGATTTAAAAAGTTGACTGGAATAATCGAAGGAATTGCCAAAAAGCTCACGAGAATGCAAGGCAGGTAAAGTGTGAAGATTCGTCTAAAAATTCTGGTTAATCCTGGAAAAAGTTGAGTGGAAGAGAATGGACTTTGAAACCTTGGAAAGTTAATCATTTTGTGAAATTGTGATGTTTTTGTACAGGGTCTTGGGAGTGAGATGAATATTTTTAACCTGTCCAACGAGATTGTACGATGAATCAGCTTTGAAAAATTGTAAGAAGACGCCAAGGTGGGTTTAATATTTTCGATAACGCGGAAGTGTCTTCGTACATCGACAGACCCATAAAGAATACTAGCAGTTAATCCGGCCTACGGCCGGATGTTTTAAGCCCATCCTACGTTCAAATCTCGAGTTTTGAACGTAGAAA
>JAQGCB010000996.1:0-16834 GCA_034698835.1 Protaphorura tricampata | reverse complement strand
CGTTTTTAATTAGTCAGCGCCAGTGGCGGGTGGAGAAGTAATTACGCGAGAAGACTTGGCTAAACCTTTACACAGATGTTTGTCTCAGACAAATCAATTCTGCAAATATTTGGTTCCACTTTTGATGGAGAAATTGGACTCGAGTGTAATTGATGCCAAAATAGACTCACTAGATCTTTTGGTAAGTTTTTTACGAGCTTCTATGAGTTTGTTAAAAGAAAGTAAAGTCATGGTAAGAAAATAGAAAGGAAAAGTGAAAATTTAACTTCTTTCACTCAAATTTTTTATGCTGGGGAACCCAGAATAAAAAAAAAAGTGTATCCTATAGCTTTTCGTCTTACCTTGCCCTTTTGGTTCTAGAAATAACACGATAGATACGATAAAATGGAGAGCAGCTATCTAGCTACCTTAGATTTTTGATATTTGAAACCTCAATTCCTAACATTGAGATTATTTTTACCTCAATTGTGTCATCGTTTTTATGGTTTTGAATTTCCAATTGTTATTTTTAAATGGCAGTTTGTTTGTTTGGAGGACTTTGTGTTTTCTTCTACTGCGTCTTTGGAGAAGCTTAAGTAGCAAGAAGTCGCGAAGAAACCTTTCTTCCTCCTACATTAATTGTATCGATTCCTTCTAGGGCCTATGTTGTGAAAGAAGTTACTCGCCGGAAGATCTGAATCCATTCTTACCGACAATCTGGCACGCTCTGAGACGAGAAATTTTTATGGGTGGTAATGAGTTAGTCGAGACGGCCTGTATCAATTTCATTCGCTCCGCATTTAGTGTCATTTCCCGGAACGACAACATTTTACTCTCGAGTGTCACTATGATTTTCACAGGTAAGAGGAAATTAAATTCGATGTTGATTTGATTTGATGGCGAAACCTCGACGAAGCCCTTTAGAATGTAGGTGTAAGTCGCAATCAAGTTCTAATAATAATGACACGTACGCCTGTCAATCTCGTTGTAATGTTTCCTTCCGCCTCCCCTCTTCTTTTTACGAGAAATTGAGAAGGTGTGATTCGCGTCATCCATCCTGCTCATCCCATCTTATTTATAACGATAAATTATTTGACACGTGTAGAGATTGTATAACATAATGGAATTAACGAGTAGAAATATATTTTCTAATTTCTGGATGTTACACAAAAATTTATATAACGATGAAACCTACTCTTGAATTTTGAATGTATTTGGCCACTTTTTTTTATTCCTCTCTGGGGTTTTTTGGAGTTTCAAAAGTTGATTCCAAAACTCCGAAAACCTTCTCGTGCAAAATAGTACCAGACGAGTTAAAATTAACATTGACTTGTTTTTGGTTACAAATTAATAAAGTGGTGTATAACCGCATGAAGTTCTTGATCAACCCTCGACTCCTGGTCTTGTTGGATCATTCCGCCTTTCACCAGAAGTGCAGACTAACCCGTATCCTCAGAAATTAAACTGAACCTAGACCTGGACGTGAAACTATTTCATCTTCTGCGTGGCTGATGTTATCCATTTCACCCACAATTGCCACGTGCCAATTAATTTTACACAGAAACTCTACACTGCAATTAGAACGTTAGATTCGGAAGCAATTACAGAGTTTAAATATTTATTCAACTGGAATGGCTTCTAAGGGAAAAGGGGGGAAAGTGGTTTTACTTCCCTCTAAGAAATCAACATTAGTTAAGATTTGTCGGGCCTGGACGTGATTTACCAGAATGCATTTTCAATGACAGGGTTTTTCAATTTACAGAGTGCAAACATCACTTGTCAGAGCCTGAGTTGCGGTTGAGTCAACCAACGGCTAGGATTTTGACCGCCATGGCTGAAGGAAGTAAAGGTTCTTGTCAAAGTGTACTGAGTTTGACAGTACCATTACTCCATGAACAATTTTCTATAAAACCTACGAGTTCTGTCAGGAAAGGACTACTCGGCATTATGACAACCCTAGTCTCCACGCTTCGTCTATATCCAACAGGTGAGTACCAAGAAAGGAATAGGTGTCCAGTGTCAGTCACGAATGATGAAATGATTTGGAGAATATGAAATCTGCCAAATCACTGACACTTTTATCTTACGATTCAGTTATCTGTTTATCTCATATGAAAAACTCATTCAACTTAGTACATGCAATAGAAATGCTCTAGAATACGAATGGTGTTAACTAGGGCGGACGGTAAAGCTCTACTTTGCATACATTCTATTTATAATGCACAACCCAGTAACTGAAATAAAAGAACGGATTTCCTTAAAAGGTCGGCTTATTGGATGAGTGAAAATTACAAAACTTCTTGAATGAATTCATGGATTCTAATTTCCTGCAACCAATTACTGCACATTGAGTTGAAGCCCAAACTTTAAATCCTTTGACAGTTGTATTGAACCCACATATGTGCAAAATGGTTGTGCGATAGGATATGTCCTTGGGATGATACTGAGAAAAGTTTAGCGGAGTGAATTTCTCCAAGGATTTTTTTCATTTGTGCTCAGACATGAAATCAGTTAGAGGAATTTGTTTGATCTCTTAGTTCTATCATATGTTTGATTAATTAAATTTCCAAGTATCGCACCGAGGCGTAGGAATGGCCTTACTTACATATACGTGTCACGTATATCTATCGTCCACTTTCTTCTCATTTTTGCTTCCACTTTATGTGTGAAAGCCTGGAAGGTAATTGAAATGACGCTAAGGGGAAATTAGAGTGTAAAATGAAGACTCTAAGCAGAGAATTTTTCATGTAACCGTCGAAAGTGGAAAATTGAAAGGAAGAGAAATAGAAACTTTATTTTAATCAAATAAGAAAAACATGAAAGGACTGTGATTCTTTTAAGGCTGACAATATCAACTAAAGTAACACATTGAAATAAAATACGACCATATTTTGTGGATCCGACTGACAGTGTCACTGACACGTTAAGTGCTTGCGTTTTGGACATACTCAGAATGTCTGAGTTCAGAATTAACGCTATAACCTGGTTTCAGTAATTCTACGACAATGCGTAGTACTGCTTCTTTGATCTAGTAATATGGTTATGACATCCACCGTAAGCTACGACAAACCCTGTTATAATTTATTTAAGCTAAAGTAAAAGTCCACCCGCCGGCTGAACCGTCTGTGTAAAAACTCAATTTTACTCTCCAAATATTTTTGTCAGAAAGAACCTTTATCATTTTCTTTTTCAAAAGAAAACTAGGTTTACGAATAAAGAGTACAAGAAATGTTTGTTATGAAATTGTTATTTTATATGTAATTTCAGTGAAACTCGGAACAGTTCTTAGAAATTGGGATGAAGTTTTAGCCATGTGGTTCACACTTCTCACTCATTCTGACACGGAGTTTACTCTTCTTGCCTTGGAATTCTTTACTAGACTTTTGAATAATTCTTTGAAGAGTGAGCCCGAGGGGGATACATCCAAAAATAAATCTGAGATTCAAAACATTGACTCTGTTGACCGATCTTCCGACTCAGACGACGTGGATGAGAAAAGTCGAAGTCTTTTACAGGAACATTTGCTTTCCCTGCTCGTGAGGTCTGACATTCCGGCGGAAGTGAGGTATGTTAGCAATGAAGACAAAGTAAACTTGTAAATTGTTACTCTGTACACTCAACAATAGAGTGAAAGTGGATTCAGAGTGAAAGTTGGGGAAAGTCTGAAGCGGATCACCGTGTAGAGCTATGTGTACGCTATGTGTGTAAATAAATTTATTCCGGACGAATTCGCATGACGCAGTACAAAATTCAGGATGTTTACTGTTTACTAACATACTTTGCTACTGTTTTAGTTAGACAAATAAGAGTTTAATATGTTCTGAACAGCAGATTTAAATTCTGTGAACCTTTCAATTATTCTAACGCATTGAGGCTTGTATGAGAAGGACAGACACATTTGCGTTTTACTCTTGTCAGAATGATAGCCGGAAGACTGCAAAAAATTTATTACTTTTAATATATTCCTAAGTAAATATTCCTAGTAATATTTACGTTATAATGTTACTATCCTAAGGCAGAAAGATGTCGTGAAGATTTTATGCGTTAGGTGTATTCTGTTAAATCTGCTTATGCCTTTCTTGTAAATGTATTGTCTCGAACTTCTCTGGTCTGCCGTAGAGATGACAAGTGTTGCTCATCAGCGTTCGTACGTATTAGACCCGTTCAAATCAAATACTAGGGACCTATGTTTTATAATAATGTACAACTATGTGTAAACTTTGAATTGTGCATCTTTGTTAAACGCAGTGTGAAAGCAATTCAGAAATTCTGACAACTCTATTTCATTGCTTTCACATTTATTGAACCAATTTACCCACGCTAAAGCGGATCTGTGGGGAATGCTTGGCGCGTGCGAATTTTTCACAAAATACTTTTTCACCCAGTTTAAATTGACGTCATTTTGATGAATCAGTAGTCACGAATAACATATTCTTCGGACTTACGTTTGAATTGGATACAATATGTTTAATATGATATTTTGGATTGTGTTTTCTAGAACTTCTGTTGTCACCACCATGGGGGAAATAGCGAAGAGTTATGGTGAAGAATATGTCAAGACATCTGTTCCAAGGCTATTGACAATGATTTCATCTCAAGAGAATGCACTAATTCCTCAGTCTGCATTGAATGCACTGGCTGAGTGTTCAGCATGTCCCATTGTCGCAAAACTTGTAATCCCATACTTGCTTGAGTCTGAATTCGACGAGAAGATTGTCCTTTGTTTGGCTTCTATTGTGGAGAAAGGATGTGAACCTAATGTCAAGGACAGTCCGGAAACTGCAGAGGAATTTAGAAATTTTATGTGGGCTGAACTGCATTCTTTAAATATAATTTCAAAGGTGATAAGCGTTTTCGGTGAAGGACGTCATGCTGTTATTGATTATCTTACATTATCACGGATTGTGAGAATACTTATTCGATCGGCTAGTGAATCTTTTCAACAAGACGTCGTTAACAAGTTGTGGAATACGAAAATGGAGAAGGGTGAGGGAGAAAGTTCCAGAGTTCTGAGTGCGGACATTCCGGTACGTTACATATACCGTCTGGTTAAACAGAAAAATCTTACAGGAACATTTGATTTCCTGGCCAAGGGCCAATAATGCGGTCTAACTCTAGGGTGCTAAACATTTCTAGTTACCCTCGTGTAACTCGCGAGTGTCGCCTCGTATTAGTGTTTTGTGAAAGTGATCCAGTTTTATATCACAATAAAGAATTTTATGTTTTCTTGAAGGAAGAAAGCTCGTGGTTCTTACATGACCCCATCCAAATTATAATTGGCGGTCGTATTACTTGTAATTTAACTTTTATATTTTATTGTTTTCTAGCCATTATTGCTTGAAGCCATTCTTGGTTCAGTTCGACCTTCAATCCAAATCCTCCAGAGAACTCAACTTATGAGAGTTTTACTTGACAGAATTACTTCAACATCACTTTCACCAGAGAATGAAATAGAGACCCAAAGCTCTTTGAATGAAATTGCGGCTATTAGACTCTACGCTGTTTTGCTCAACAAATCGAATGGTGAGAATGAATGAAAGCGGTTTAGGCCTCTCAAAAACATAAAACTCCTTCTCGTATATTTAAATTCCGTTTTATGGCTTGGGTGAGCCTTCGTTTTCATTGGTGTTTAAAACCGCATCCATACTGTAATGGAATCTCAAATTCTGAATTCTGGAAATCGCCACAGCTGTTCAGTTTTACCATAACAGCTGACGCTAACTTTAATTGCATTTTCTTTCAAATCACTGGTTTCACGGCTTTCTGTGGAATAACTTAAAATTTTATCGCCATTGGGATTTGTAGGGTACTGCATGCCCTTAATATTATTGGTTTGCTTGCTTAAGGTCAAAGTTGTAGTTGAGGGAATTGAGGGATCCAAGAATAAGTGCTTTTAAAATAATACCTCCAACCTTTCCTTAAATTTTAGATGTGGACTTCCCAATTTTATTGTCTGAAGTGGAGTCCGTCATTAATAACCATTTCCATCTGGACTCCGGCGCACGTCGTGGACCAAGTAATTCAAGCAAAGGTGACGCACCTAATTTGATTCCCTCCGAATCGTCAAGCAATCAGAGTGGGGATGCAGTCACATCTGGGGATATTATTGACAAAGCCCACTCTAAACGCGTCATCATATTTTTTACTACCGTTATAAAGGCGTTAGCCATGAGGGGAGTGTCAGACCTGAATAAGTGGATTGACAAGGTAAAGCAATTGGCAAATTACTTCGCTTATGATTTCTACAATTAATTTTCTTTACACCGAAGATTGTATATGGACATTTACCATATACATTCAAAAATGTCTTGCTTCTAATTTTAGAAATGAAATGATGAAATGTTAACACATTGCAAGGCGGGTACTTTGACCTCACTGTCTCTATTTCTCGTATTGAGGAAAGCATTATTCACAGAATCCCTGCAGTATGCAAATATTCTATTAAGTATTGTTATACCTTGTCCAGAAATATTTGTTTTACCCAAAAGAGTAATTTGAAATGAAAGCCTTTGAAGGGTCTGTTTATTCTGCAATATTCAGTTTATCACGAGGAATTTTCGTGTCTTGTGAAATGAGCTTGTAAGCTTGTAGTGAAACTCCTACACACTCAACAAAATAATTAAATTCTATTTCTAGATGGTGACATTGTTGGACAGTCCTGCCTTTGGTACTATGCTATCGAATGAACTCCCAACACTCATGTCTGAGTGTCAATATTCACTCAACGAAAAATCCTTCTGCAATATCAGGTAGGACGGTTCTCTTAACGTTATCATGAATGACGCAAGTTTGAATTTGATTTTCAACTGAGGAAGTCTCAATTTCTTCAATGAAATCATTGTACTACTCTTAACTCTTATCCTTTGTTAGTATCTGTGTCTTGGATGCGTTAATTCATTAGACAAGTCACACAGCCGGACATTTACAGAATTTCAAATTAGAGATCGTCAGCAGCGTTTCACTCAATTACTTTTCCCAATCTCGTAGAGTTTCTCTTAGAAAAAATGTACGTTTCCTTTTCGTAGAAGTCCAACCGCACTTGTACACGAGTTGTGTGAGTGTGATTTGTTTCTTCCAAAAACCTATTGGAAGTCTAAGATCCATTGTTTGAGTTGGACTTATGTATTTAAATGGAAGAACGAAGAATCGTTTCATCTTTCATGCCAGCTACACAACTTGCACTCTGAAGTACAAAGTTTTTGCTTTCTTTGAAACACGAGACGCTTTTCTCTGGTTGCGTAACTCAAAATACGTCAACCCTTTCGTAAAATTACAAAGTATGAGTAAGAGATTTTAACATTATTTTAGACTATTTTGATTGCTCCTTCTTCTTGTTAGATTGTTTACCTTCATTTGCTTGCGAATGTGCAAAGCTTGATTGTTGTCTCAACTGTCTATGCGAATTTTTGCTTTCTTTTAGGTTTTTGTACAAACAACGTCTCTTCATGGAATGTGTTCCGAAACTTGTCGCAGCATACGGGCGAAGCTCGAAGGACTCTGGAGGCGTTAGAGCAAATTATATGCGAGCTTTGAGCTCACAGTTAAAACACGTGCCTGGCCCTGTTCTTCAAATGCAAATCGACAAGGTAACTGAAGTGATCGACGATTAGTGCCTTACATTCATTGAAATCTATCTCATACAGAGGTAATAATTCTTTGTTTGTATTTTTTAGGTGTTTCCTCTCCTCATGGCTAGTCTGAGTGTTGATTCCAATGTCGAAATTCTGTTGTCAACTTTGACCGCTCTCTTGGACTTCTTCAAGTCTAAATCGCAGGAATCAGCATTGGGAACGGGAGGAACCGAGCGTTCAACTCTGATTGAATATTTTCATGACATGGTACCACGCCTTTTAAGTCTGACCACTTTTAGGACAAACATGGTGAGTTAATTATTCTACTACATATTTGCCACTTTGATAACTCTAGTACAAATCCGACGGTTCTTGTGCTCGTTTGCATTGTTTAAATAAATAAAGTTTCCGGGTGTATGGCAAGAAGTGTTTTGTTGTATAGCGGAAATATGAACTGATGGGTTTTTGTTATTCGGGGCGGAGTGAGAATATTTTACTACAATTTCCGGAGGACTTTCACTACATTTTTCTGTGATTTCAATTTCTCAATAGTTATCAATGTTAAATTGCCGGAAATTGCACGAATAAAAAAGCGAAGGAACTAGATTGCTTTTCATTGTCTGGTTATGGTTACTTTCAAAGTGACCAGACTTTCTATCCGTTACTGATCTTTTGGATAACTTTTTTAGCGTAGTAACATAATTCTTGTGGAGATTGACTAATTATATTAATTGATTTACAGGAGGTTAGAATCCTTGCACTCCGATGTTTACAATGTTGTGCTAAATTGCCCACGCACGTAATTTTGCCCCTAAAACCAACGGTAAGACATTTGTATTCACTACATCTTTTTAGTACGTATTACAGAGCACATAGGCTGTTCATATTCAGGGTCTTCTAATTTAGTACCATTGTGGGCCTTTCAAATGTACTTTCGTGAAAGAGGGTACTTTCTATTTGCTTATTGCTTTCTCCGCTCACTGAAGAACAAGACATGTTGTGACGTAAATGAGTATGTATTCATCACAGAATTTAGTGTGCACCTAACTGTAGGCTCTGATTGACAGGAGAGCAATATTTTTTATCCCCGTCCTTTAGCTTTACAGCCACTGTACTGTTTGAGGCGTTTTTGTGAAGAACATGTTTTTGTGATATCACATTAAATTTGATTTAATCCGTTTTGGATTTTGTACAGATATCCTCAAGTCTAAAAACAACATTAGACGATCCCAAGCGACTAGTTCGAAAGGATGCGGCAACGACAAGGAACATATGGATTCTAGTTGGAGCACCGGGCGGTTACTAACACTTAAATTCCAGGCATCCATAAATACACGTTGTGGAACCGACCTTACTCTGTTACTCCGTTCTGGATGGAGGTCTCGACATTCTCCTGAATCATCCAGATCAACTATTTCCAATGTAATGTAACGTTAAACACACATTTTTCTAATTGTTGATTCTTATTTTAGAGAGAATATATAGAAGCGAATTCTGTGAGTAAAACCTGGTTTCATTTTTTTGTCCTAAATGCCGACGTAACAACCTTCAGTGAACAGGCCACCTACTAGTGGCTAATTCAGAAAGTATATGCGTTCATACGAAATACTAGGATTGACTACAACTTGATTTGACAAATCAAGGCATGTCTTCGGTTGATTTAAGAAAACATGCTACGCGTTTTACCATCTAGACCTTCAAAACAGTCTTAGATGTCTACTCTTGAAACTTGACTACAAAGCGTTAAATATTTTGAATTGAACCAATTTAATATAATAAAATTAAATTGGATTCCATCACATCGGTCTGGAGTTAGCACTTGTGGTTGGATTGATCCTATGAATTCAATTGTCAGAAGTGTGACTCAAGCTGACGCGACGTCCGTCCCTGAATAAGTTCTCACATTACACAAACAGCTCCAGATTTTTTCATTTGGGTGTTTATTCTTTATATACTAGGATTTTGTATTTGCAGGTCACTCAAGTAGTCATTCTCTTCATTTTTCATATCCAAAAGGATTTATCCAACGAATGAATGCAACAAACAAAACTGAATGAAACACAAATTAAAATTGAAAAATATGTTTTCATTGCTTTCGTGGCCAGACACGGAAGAACCGCCTGCTACGTATGGAATAATGAATCAATTTATAAACTGTTTTATACGTGGGATTTTTCACTGACGCATCGCTTCGTTATATTTGCAAATATTACTTGCTACCAATTATCAGAGGTTCGGACTGCATATTTCCAATTATTATTACTCGAAAATTCCAATCATAAAACTTTACTTCCATATTTTTTCTTATTGTTTATGTCAGATTTCTTTTAAAATCTGCATATATTAATAATCAGTGAGAAACGAATCCCTCGCGAATCATAAATCCTAATTTCCTACACAACCTTCAATTCTTCGACAGCTACTCCATTAACTCTCACCCCACTTAAATTATTTCATCATCAGACTGGCTCAGTGACTAAACCAAACTTGAGAATCTCGCCTCTGGCCATGTTCAGTCTTCACTTCACTCACACTCTCATCTACAATTACACTCAACAATAGTGTTCCTCATTGTTGTCATAATATCACGAGGCAAAGCAAAGCAGCTGATGATGAATACACTTTGACTCCAACGCTTCTCTTCACTTTTTGCTCCCTCAACTCAAAATTAAGGTTCTCAAACAAAATATAATTGCCTCGTGCCTGCAAATTCATTCAACAGGGTGGGTCAAAATAAAACCCTCTCGCTTTCACTCTCTATAAGAATATTCGTTAATGATATTAGGAATATAAAGCATCGTGTATCCAAAGAATTTGACTTGGCTTTTTCTGTCCCACCCTGTACGCTTTCCATGCATTTGTGAATTGCGACTTGCGACTAGTTGTTGAACATAACATAATGAACTAATGAAGTAACAACGCGGAATTTCCACATCACTCTTTGTTTATATTCGATGTAGTCCAACGTAAGTAAGCGCCATGCATGCGACTCATCCCCTAACCTACTGATCTATCTTTGTGTCCTTGCCGTTGTTTGAATAATTATATGTAAACACTAAAAATAAATGGTAGTTTTTGCTTTTGGATTTGCTCCGTCATTGTCGCATTCGTATTCGTATCGTATCGTATCATTATAATGTTGTAAGGTGATTAGTGATTGGTGATGTAAATAATATGATACATACTAGTTTCTGGTTTGCTTTACGAGAATGTAATTACATAATCCAGTGCGCTCTCAAAAGATATGCAGAACAAATACAATACAATACCAGAAAAGGGTTGAGTGGCAAAATTAGTCAACTCTCATTTTTTTTATTTCAACCAAAGCTAATCCACAATAATAGGAAGGGCCGGAGGACAAAAGGGTGAAGTTTTTTTTTTGTCCGTGTTGTCTGTGTAGTACTTATTTGCAGTTCTAAATTGCAAAGGCTGCTTGCTTCCCCAAATTTTTAACCCTGAGAATACTCTTGTAACCCCCGTATTAAAAATGTTGGCACAAATAAGTATGTTATTTTTTCTAGTTTTCTCATCAGAGAAGAAGAATGAAAGGGCAAGACGGGTGTACGTTGTGTCCCAGAAGAACACACGTTGTGGTCGTGAGACAATCTTACGAAGGATGGACGTGAAAAGTTAAATATTCATTCAATCAAAGAGATTGCACGGACATACTAGTAGTACATACTGATAAATTCACTTTGTTTTCTTTGCCCTCAATTTCCGCTTAGTCCTAACGTTTTTTTGGGGTGGACTTTGTTTTATTAAATATTGAAAAGAACACGGAAAGAGTTCACGAGTCACGACAAGACTATTGAAGTGTTTTTTTGAAATAAGTCATTCAATTTGTTACACATTCTCTGTTTTTTTTCCGGAAGCAATGCAATGCTACTTTCCAAATTTTCACCAAGGAGTAGTAGTAACTTTCTTCAAAATTTTGTTTTTGGTGGAAATAATCTAGCAGGGGTAATGTGTTGAAATAATTGAGAGTGAAACGAACGAGTGCATTACATATTACATTACATTACGTAATTACAAAGGATACAGAAATAGAAATATTCGATGTCTAATCAATTGAGTCCACTTTTGGATGAAGGAATCGATGCGGGCATTGATTGGAGTAGCGAGGATTTAGACGATTACGTGAGTTTCTATACTGTATTTCTTCTCGATTTCATAAGTTGACCCTGGAATTCTTTTCACTAGTGATACTGGAAAAATTCACTATTTAATTGTTTCTGGTCAGCAAACCGGTTTTTGAACATTGCACTGGGAATAATTTATGTTTAAAGTAATGTAGAATCCAAGAAAATAATGTGTTTAAACACGCCTTGACTTTGTGTAATGCAAAAATGCAATGGTTCCATGAACAAGAGAACAGCTAACAGTTGAAATTCCAAAAGAAAAGAGGAATTTATTCTCAAAGCTCTTTGACATTATAATTTGAGCTCAAAGTAGCATAAAATTAAAGTAATTTGAGCTCGCGAGAAATAAACGTGGTTTTATATTGAAAGAATGTGCCTTTTAATACAGGGTTGCAGCTGTAAACTATGAAAACCGAGAGTAAAACTCCACAAAAATAGTTCGTTTTAAATTCAACTGAATGTGAAGAAAATTAGTTCGAAAAAATTAATCGTCTCAACTTTCAATTTTAGCGATAAAGACATTAGCTTATTTGATGACCAAGATAAGAGTCTTATTTCTTATTTCATTCAGTCACAAATTCACAATGTGAAGAAAGTGATTCGCACACGAATGTGAGCAGCGAACGAACGGTGTGAGATAAAAAAAAGCGATATATTTATATAATGTACGATTCACATTATCCCATTATTGTAAGGCGCCAAAAGAAACATACATTATTCCCACGCAATTTTTTGTTGCGAAAGAGAGTGAATGTAATAAATATTTGATGCGTGGACATTTATTACGTTGGAATTGCAGGATGTAAACAAGAACCGGTCCTCATTAATCGAATCAGGTGGATCAGAAGGAGGGCTGAGTGTGAATGGGAATAAGTTTCCAAAAGAAAAAAGAAAAACTTTGTTGGCTCTTGGACTCCTTGTCCTTGGCTTAATTTTAAACTCATTCTCTATAGCTCTAGTCCATGACCGAGTCCCTGATCGGAACAAATATCCACCACTCCCAGATGCACTCTTGGACAACATTCACATCATCCCAGAACTCATGAAAGTCCCAGACGTCTTTGTCATTCTGACTATTTTAATCTCATCAGTCATAATTGGTCTTCACAGGCACAGGTAAATAAAATACATTAGACGTATGTGTATAGTGCGTGCACTACTACCTCGCCTCGTTATGTAAATCGTTTAACCATAAATCTCATCCGTTGTCATAAACGTTAAAATTTTTTACAACTCTGCATAAATAAAGATTTCCGGGGCCCTGTTATTCATAAATTGGAAATCCGTCCTTCCTGTGCATGTAACAAGTATCCCATTCTACGTATTGTAATTGTAATAATGAAACTCAGAGCAGACTAAAACATTCAATATTACGTAGTCCTTGCAATTGTTGAGGTACTGGTACACGAATGAACAACACTGACTACAAATGAACCCATTTTTGTCAAATCTCCTAATGATGCATGATGTATAGATTTTGGCTTATAAACTTTTGGCACTTACCTCAGGACTGCGCAGGGTAGAAGTGATATGAACCTTTTAAAGACATTTTTTTGTAGAATCCAATCTTGTTTCATCTCGGATGATTTCTTTTCATCAGAATTTCTCTGCAAATGAAAATCATTAGAGCTGTTCAGGCGTAAAGAAGTAAACAGAACACCTTTATCTAACTACTCATAAAAACAACATGAGAAAATGGAATATTACTTTCATTTCGTAGCAAATATTTACAATCGTGTTTCAAGCAGTGTTGAAAGGAATTAGTTCTCAGCGTTATGGACAGAAAACAAATGAAGAAGTTATTGATGAAATGTTCGGATGAAGATGAAGTAATGTACATTTCAGGAAATCTCTTTCAAATTAAAAATGTGTTCAAACAACGTCTCCCTTTTTACTAAGTTCAATAGATACCATTGTCAACTTTCACCGTGTCGGTGAAAGTTGATATTCTACTTTCTTCATAAAGTCACAGAAAAATACAGAATCCCGAGGATGAATCAATAGTTTTACACGATTTTCGTCTATACCTGGAATACGTGTAATCTCGGAAACTCGTTAGAAGTCGAGGGAATATATTGCCATTTTCCCATACGGTGATATGATGGTTCGCTCCGTCCGACAAACAAAGCATGACATGTGCTTTAAAGAGGTTTCCTCCGTTAAAATTTTTTCTACTGCTACATTCCCTAAGTCAAAGGAAAGTCAACTTATATTCTATGTACGCAGATATTTTAAGTTGGTTTTTTCGGTTAATGCCAATGATGAATGATTTCATTATAAACCAGTCTTAAATATGTGAATGTTTTTGTCTCTTCCAGATGGATTGTGGCAAGGAGGACATTTTTCATTTTGTTCGTCCTGTACGTAATGCGGTCAGTGACGATGTTTGTGACAGTTCTTCCAGTGGCCAATCACACGGTATATTGTTCACCAAAGGCAAACATTACCACAACAAAAGTTATCTTTTATCGAGTTTATGAGTTACTGGGTGGAGGTGGAATGCAAATCACAGGGCAGAAAAAGATATGTGGCGACTACATTTATTCTGGGCATACAGCCATCTTGATGGTCGGATATCTGCTCATTCAAGAATGTACGAAAAGACTAAAACTAACATCAGTTTTTAATTAGGATCCAGTAAAAATTTTCATTCCAAGGAATATTTCAATTTCAGATTCACCGAAGGGGCTCTCTATATTACACTGGATCTCAAGTATTCTCAGCTGGTCCGGGATTGCGATATTATTGATCGCACGTGGCCATTACACTATTGATGTTATTATTGGTTATTATGCAGCGACTAGAATGTTCTGGACTTATCACTCATTGGCCAACAATGCGGACTTGAAGGTCAGCAGTTCAATCCATACCTTATAATGTGCATGTCAGTATAAGGCCCAATACATTGTTACGTGAAAAAGACTTGGGTTGTAAGAGTTATGAACCACCCTGTGAAAACTAATGCGCGGAATAAACCGGCTATTAAAGCAGTATGGAATTCATGAAAGTTAATGAATTCCTTGTTCAAACTTTCAGGTCAAGTCGTCCAAAAATTACCATTCCAACATTTGGTGGTTTCCAGTATTTCAATATCTTGAAGGGAAAGTGGAAGCCCCGCTGCCAAAAGAATATTCTCTGCCCTGGACTTCCATGAAATCTCGCTCACTTTCACATTTGTTGAGCGAGGCTGTTCATAATAATAAAATCCGTTCATCTTCTTCTATACATTCACTTGGTGACAAGTTTAGAATCTCATGACATGAAATAATTCTCAGAATCTTCACGTTTTAAATAATATATTTTGTTGTTTATGCCCAGATTGTACGATATGCTAAAATGTGAAATAAATCCACGTTATAAACAGAACAAAGTCCTGTGTAATGCATTTTAATTTCGAAAGTAATTTGACAATGCAGCAAATTCGGATCACCATAACAACTTCAGCTACGCGACTTTGTTTGGTCAGTTTTTTCAGAAAAATTGATGTAGGTCCGAAAATTTTTCAGATTCGTCACAAATGCGTTCTTGTATACTCATGAAGTTACAAATCCTCAAACTCTCTACAATTCGACAAACGTAAGTGCTGTAAGATTTACATTTTCCTAATATTTTCTCGTCGAATGCTTATTAATTTGAACACACTAATTAAGGAAAGTTTTTTTTTTCCTCTTTGCAGAGTTTCGCTTTCAAAGCAACTTTCTTCGACTACGACTACGATGGAGAAATCATCGAACAGTATGGACCGTAAGGTCGGGAAAAAGAGTAGTACTCGTACTCATCAACACAGGCGGAAGTTCAGGGCATGTGACACTGGGACTGGGACTTCATCTAATATAACATCATGTGATCGTGAACCTGAGAAGAATCTTTTGGCTCCTCCGGACAACATTTCGATCCCTGAAGTCTTGGATCAACTGCCAAAGAAGTCCAACAAGATTCTTCAGTGGCTTCGACATCCCAGTCAGTGGTTCAGGAAGTCCGAGCCTCGTCATCAACAGGACACCAAATTAGGGGAATCGAGCAACAATACCACTGATTCCAATGAAGTTCTTCCTCGAGATTTGATGGCTCCTGAAAACTCGGACAACCTTGATCACTCTGATGGTGACGAAAGCCCACGTCCCGCTGATGCTGATGAGCACAATACGGATTCTGATTCCGGGAATGAATCTACGGATAAGAAAGGAGCGGAGAAGTCAGAGACCAACACCGTCGCGTCGGCCGACACATCTGACTCGATCATCACCAACGCTCCTGCCAACACATTCAACCTCAACGACACCGAGGAAGCCGACAGAAATCTCACCTACACGGTTGAATATGAAACAGATGAAGAAGCCACGGACTATGGAATCAGTGACATTGACACGGACAGTGAATGTGACGAAACCTCCGATCCGGTTCCAGTCACTTCAGTCCCAGTTCCACCTGCTGTCCCATCAAATAAGGATTCTTCCGTGTACCTCGACATCACGCCTTCATATCCAACATTGACTGAATTTAAACTTCCGGTCTTTGATAACGGAACGAAAGGTGTGGTTAACAATAAGACGTACACTGTTGTCAACAATAAGACCTACAATGTCATCAACAACAAGACTTATGACGTTGTGAACAATAAAACGTACGATATTGTCAAACCACCCCCAAGAATTGACAAAACGTATTCCATCCACAACAATCTCGTTGTCATCCCACCACCGCCAGTAGACATTGTCCGCCCAAAGTCTGAGATCTTGGCAGTAGAAGAACCTGCGGCTAAGGATCTGGGCACTGTCAAGAAGAAGCCGGTCTGGAGAAGGGCTTGGAGATATCTGAGGGTCCACATCCTACCACCATCAAACAGAGTAGCTCCAGAGGAAAGGATCCCTTCGACAACTGGACAGAGGTCAACAAAGGTTTCACTTGGACAGTCGCTGGTACCAGGTTCACAGGAACCCCTGAAAACACCGGTATCTCATGAGAGCGAAGTTCTTCCAGTCGAAGATATCCAGGTCACTCCACCCAACAACATCAGGAACGAAAGCCCGCCTGTCACTTTTTTTCATCACGGTGCGGCCAAAGAAGAAATTTTGGCCAATGAGTCGAGAAGTGAATCGGCAATTCTTCCTGAAGTGCTGATTGACTACGAACGGAAGCATCGTC
>JAQGCB010000995.1:0-16838 GCA_034698835.1 Protaphorura tricampata | reverse complement strand
GCTTTCCATTTTGAACTTGACCGGTAACCAAACAACTAGTAGGAGGAACAACAATATTCAATGTCTCAAAGTGAGTGGAGTGACGCTGACGCACCCCTCATTTAACAATGAAATTTAAGATTGTGACATGTGTTTTTCTCCCATTTTGAGGGAGAACGAAAAGGTTAACAATACAATACATACAAAATTCATTCATCCTTTCCTCCCTGACGTTCCCTGATGGGACCCGTCATGTTCTTGTCTAATCAACCGAAAAATTATAAAACCTGTGGGTTGCCTTAACGAGACAGAAATGGCCAGAATAAGGGTTGGAATTATAGAATTATGGAACGCAACAGAAAAGTATAGAACAGGTTAAGCTTGTATTGTGGTTTGGTGTGAAAGAGGGGAGTGGGTGAGCGAGCCGATAAAATACAACTTTGTCAAACATATATTCTTTAAATGTAGGATAATTTTTCAATGGAAGATTTAAAATTTCCATGAAGTCTTGCGGCGTTTGGCTTAGGCTCAAACTCATTTTTGACTGCACCGTAAACATCGTAACTTCACATTTCAGCCTAATAAATAGTCAATACTTTATGTACCATTTCCATCTCCCTACATTGATTGAAACCCAATTCCATTTTAATTAATTCTACCCTTTGTAGTCTTTTCGCAATTAAATCATGCCTACCTAATAATTAATTTGTCACCACTAATTAGAATGGGGGCGGAAGACTTCCGTTCGATCTTACTAGAAATAAATTTTCATGTTTCAATTCGTGTAATCAATTCTAGCAAAACACCAAATTATCCCTGCGCCAGTCCCATCTTTCCAAACATCCCCAAATTTTTAATTAGTTCAAGCCTGGAAATAATTAATTCGTCAACACTAATTAGACTAGGGGCGGAACGGGTTAGACTTGGACTCAAAATCAATTTCATCCATTTCCCATCAAAAGTACAAATACAAGTGTACAGTTGATTACAAACTATTTCTCTGCATTCGCGCAGTATTCTATTTTAGAACAAAACAGAATCGTCGTTCTCTAGAGACGTACTCTTAAATGATTGAGTGAGGAGAGGGGTTGGACTGTAAAATTAAACCTGATTGACATTCCTGAAGATGTAGTCTCAAGTGTCGGAGGGGTTTTCCTTCCTACTTATAGCGAGACATGAATACTTAACCACTTCAATCAAATCTAACCTTACCTACCTTTCAGTTCGTCAGTTTCCTTCCTTCCGGACGACTTTTGTCGTCAAACTCTAGACTAGAGAGAGAGAGAACCGCTTTTACTTTATTTCCACGATCATGTCTTGTCCCCGTCGAGCTTTTCCTTTTAACATGGAATCTAACCAAGCTCAAGCCCACCAAACCAGGATCACATCAAAGGCAGAATAGAACAGAGTGAAGCGCGGTGGTGCAGAATCAGAATCGATCTTCATTCTATTCTCTACTTCTACAGGGTGATAAATATATTTGTGGCCACAGAATCCTATACTATGTCGAAAAATGAAGGGCTGAAATAGAAACCGAATACGATATGATGTGTTCTGGGTTCAATGCCAAATTAACAAGATATCAATCAGGACCTGAACTGAAATGTGATGTAAATGCAAAATAAAACTCAAAAGATTTGAGCCATGTTTGTTGAAGTAAGTTACAAAAATATGTACATAGATTATGAGACATGTAACCAATGATAAAGGTCACTTTTTGCCGAATCGAGTGACAATTCTATAACCGTTCGAACTTCGAACCAAATTTCAAACACCCAAATTCATAATGGTTTCTTGAAATTCCGAGAAACTACAAATACAAGTATATTTGGGAGCCTGTACTTTTACTATGTTCTTGTCTGTACTTCTACCTACACGAAAGCGAAGAACGACGACGACGACTAGGATTTTATTGTGTGCAAAGTGCAAACGAATTCTATTCTAGCTGAGGGATCCCTGCGACTTCGGAATGGCGGTTTCACGCGATTTTCATTACGGATTTTAACGTAAAGTGAAATAGTGAGGCGGCTGCAAATTGGGTCGTTTGCTTTTCTCCGATCTAAACCTATCCAATGTAGTGTAATGTCAGAGAACAGAAGCAAGAGACGTGTTTAATGGAAAAGATAATACGAGAATACGACGTACTACTACTACGACTGCTTTCTATTCTGACAGAGCCCTGGAGGAGAAGGAGCAGCCCAGGGAAAACTAATTATATTAATTGGGAAATAGGTTAGGTGAAGCTAATCCGAAAGAAGGTAATTTATCCTTCGAGTAATTAAAATATATTGATGGTGCTCGGGAATAGGTCGAAGGTCGACGCAGACTGATGTCGGCTGAGGCGGAGATGGGACTTTGATACTTTGCATTAGACTGAATGAAAGTAAACAGATATTTTGCAACAAGTTTTGGCACAATGGTTTTCACCGGTTATCATTTTGCAGTTCTAGTACACTGCTTCCAATTTATCATTAATAATCCATTATTCTGGGAGTATGTTATTCCGTAGTACCATAAAAATAATCACATTCACATTCTTGAAACTCGCAGGTTTCATAATCGGAAACATCATATCAAATACACGTCGAGTAGCAAAAAATGGAATTCATGCACACCGAGGTAAAAACCACAAGTTGCCCTAGATCAGATTGAAAAATGTTAATCAATTTTGAAGGGATTTTGATTGGCGTTGATGTGGGGCTGGTATATCTTGGCACGGTGTGGGCACGAATACGTCAGTCAGCCATGCACCATCACCACCATACCACATTATATTATTAAATAACATCAACATGTTACATCACTCTCAGGGCTATTGACCGTACTAATTTAAACTATAATCAGAAGTCAAAATTTTCAATTTCACCCTTTTCCTCTCAAAGTTTTGGATTTTCATACAGTATGGATCATAACTTTCCTTTCTGGTGTGCAAGCTTACCCGTCCCAATTTATGACTACAGTTTGAGGTAATAGGTTATGAACAACCCGGTAGTTGAGTTAAATTTCGCATTATTCTTAGACAAGTTGATTTTGGCGTTTAATCCTGGACGTAAAGTGGAAAAGTAAACTATGTGGTGTTGTAGCTTTTGGGCAAAGATTGAGAGACAACAACTTGAGAGTGAATGGAAGGGAAGGTGTTGACAGGTTGACAAGTGAAGGGTTCAGAAAACGGAAGGGTGGAACCGCAATTGGGTTACAACATCTCACACGGCTTTACGCCAACTCAAACTTCATCTCTCATAATATCACACAAGTGGACTCTTGGCCAAAAAGACAAACTAACTCTAACTTCTCTCAGCTAAAGTAAATTTATGTCCGTTCGTTCCTTCTGGCTCAACCAACAAATGTTACTGGGAGATGGGAAACTGGGATCAGAACAGAAGTCCAAATCGAAAATCGCACGGACATGAGACAAAATAATTGCAAATTTAATTAAAAGTTCCATCGAGTGGACAGGATAGTTCTAGTACGAGTATGCGTACGAGTGGGAAAAGTGCCAAGAGTAGTCAAAGTCAATAATCTCACTCAACCTCCTCCAAAATACTCTACGGTATGACATGCCCACGTTTTAGTAAAGGATAAATTCGTAGCATTCGATTCACTATTTTCAGATGAGCCATTTTAGTGAGATCAGATGGAAATTAGTTTCGAAAGCTTAAACCCCTGATTTAAAAATCAGAGTTTTTCGAAATGCAAAATTTTGAAAAATTATTCGCCAGGCTTGTAATTGAACATTTTCAGAGTCAACTTAGTTCTTAGAAATTAAAATAAGGCTAACCAGTGCAGTTATCAAAATCAGAACGTATCTTCAAAGCTAATTATAGAAGCATTTCATTGGGTTTAATCGAGGACATAATCTTTTCAGTTTACTACTAAAGGCACACAGCATTATTTTGATAAGATAAAATGCATCTCCTCACATATGAAATTCTCGATGTGCGGACATTCCGAGATTTAGAATTGCGATGTGAACCCAGAGAATTTCTACAGGCTAGAGCGACGCGTCCACTTCTTAGAACTATTACTGCCATCACTGATCCATGATATAAAGAAAAGTGAACTTACGTTCCAGGTGATCCAGGATTTTCCCTTGAACAGTGTGTGGGTGGTTGAGTAAGAGGAATAACGTCAGAAGTAAGGAGTAGACGACTCCAGTCACCCGAAACAACTCCCGGTTAAAGAACATCCTCTTCATTGTCATTGTCATTGTCCTTGTCGTCGTTCCTTTTCTTCAGTAACTCTTTTCTCTTTTTTTTCTTTCTTTTACTTACTTTCGACTTTACTTTATATACTTGTTTTTCTTACGAACACCAAAAAACCCTCCGACGTGTACGACGCGACAACTACTACTTCTTTTCTTTGTCAAACTCCAAACTTACACGACAACCACGCTGGCACCACAAACAACGTTCACTAACTTAACTTTTTAAGTAAGAAATCCGAAATACAAGGAAAAGCTGACAATGACTGGACTGGACTTCTAATTCTTCTGATTAACCCAAAGAAGTAGTTTTTAGCCCGGTGCACACTCACTCAGTTGAATTAATCCTTGTAGTCAGCAGAATAGTATCACAAGTTTAACTACAATTGACGGGCTTTTATGGCAGTTGTCAGTTCAAAATATCCCTTATCATTATCACTGATCAATTTGTGTTATTTCATTACGTCACTTGTGTTTTTATGTATGCTTTTTGGTACACATCACACAACACACGGTTGACGGTACAATATTTCCTGGGCTTATATCCCAGTAAGTATATTTAGATCCAATCTCTCATAAAGAACAAACGGGGTTCAGAAAAAATGAGTCCTAAAAAAGCAAAATACTTGACGTCTCATTAATCATCACACGAAGCATACATTACTCTGAGACTGGGACGAAAGTTTCACTTCAAACGCACTTCTGAAGCACAGACGGCACAATTAGCCCAACATTTTTTTTAAAGTTCACTCCGTCGACTGTCACTCTTTTTGACTGGGTGGTGTGGTGGTGATACTTAATGTACTGCTGTTGGATTGCTGGAATTTAAAACTCACACGAAGGTGGAGAAAAATGTGTAATGTGTGTCAGACTCAAAGTTTATGAGCTTATGGAATAATATGAATATGAAGAAGATCCTCCAACAAATGTGTGTCTGTGTGTCTTTTCACTCCTTAGAAAATGAAAATGTGGTGATGCTGATGCGTAATCGTAATCCTTCAAGAAAAACCCAACGCACCTATTTTTGACAATGAAACCCTTTTTCACGCCCTGGCTGGCACTCGTGTTACATAACTCAAGGGGATACACGAACACGAAACGATGAAAAATTTTAGAAACGTCCCAGCTGCACCACTTTAATTTCCAAGCTAAAAATTCTCACCAGTCGAATTTTTTTTTGCGACTTTTGGCGTAATCCAAAAATGTCACACCCACTATCTATCTACTGTGAATACTCACGATACATAACATACATTCGTAAACCAAACAAATCCATCGACATAGACATCAACTACTTCAACAAAGTTTGGGACGTGAGACCATAATAATACGTCGTCGTTGTCGATGCGGCCAAAACCATGTGACAATTCTCTCCGACTACTTTGAAATTGTATTTGCACATTTTTCGCGAATACGAATACATGTCATGTGGGTGAGTACGGTCTCACGAAAAAAAGAAAAAAACCCACCAAGTGGTATTTCACGGGAGAATGACACAGGTCTCAACTCTTCGGTGTCACTTCACTTGTTTCACAGGAAGGACCAGCCAGCAGTGTTGTAGCAATGCAATGGTAATACCAATATCAGTCAGTCTAAGAATGGAATGGAATTGGGAGATAAAAAGATGTTGCTCTTTTCACTTGAGATGTTTTCTTCCTCCTCTTTTTTTTTGTCTTTTCGGCACAGCCAACCCACCAAATGTGAATGCGAAATGGAATGGCAATGTACTACTTCCACTTCCAGTTTTCCCTTGTTTTGTTCTCCAGGCGTCTAGGCGTCAGAATTCGAAGCGATGCAATGTAATGTAATGTTAGGATCAGTTTGTGAACACTATCCCATTATTCCCAATTCCCTCGTTTCCAATCGATCAATCAAGCCTTGGTTCAGTTCAGTTTCAAAACTATACCGAAAAACCCAAGTTAGGTGTACGGTATCGGGATGGAACGGTATCTGGGGCAGTAGCTAGTAGACTGACAAAAGTTTCGGCGGTTCAGCTTCAGCTACCAAACTCCAGTTTCCCTCGGAATAGTGGCGGAAGTGGAACTAGTGACAAAAGCAAAGAAAAAAAAATCAGTATCAGATTCGGGTAGTCGGAGGCGACAGTGTCCCACTGACACAAACTGTAAATTATTGTGTAGGGGCTAATTCTAGACTTCGCTCTGCTGCATAGAATGTACTGAAGTAGGATTTCATATCCAGTTGTCTCGTGTGGTATTTGAAATGTGGGTCAGTAGTGGCAAATCGAATTTAGTCCACAGACTTCATACATTTGACGGAGACTTCGGTTACTTGAATTTGACAAATGGTTTTCTCGTTTGAAATTCTAAGGATCGAAAATCGTACAATTATACACAATGTTGCTAAGATTTTGGGTCACAACTGACATGTGACTAAAATAGATTACATGTCTCATGTCTCTTTTTCGATTATGTCTAAATTATCTAGCTACAAATTATATGAACTTTTCCGTGATACTCAAACATTTGCAATTTGATATCCTTAATTCAATATTTTACCTTGAGAATATAAAAGTGCTCTTAGAATCTGACATACGCTGTTATGTCTGTACGAATAGCCATAGGCAAAAAATAAACTAAACTAGAAACTAGAAATTACTACATTTGACGGCAAGGCAAGAGGTTTGGTTAAGATAAAAACCGCAGGATTGCATGTTTCCCTTGAAGGACTAAGGTATCTTACATGTAAAATCAAAACTTTTGTGTTGTTTTCTGCATAACACGACATACGAACACGCACGCAGATACATAATACAATGCTAAGGCACTCCGCCGCACACCACCAACCGACAGGGCTTTTTGGGAAATTTGCAATATTGATCTACAAAAATGTTTGGATTGTACAGCGAAGCATTGCCGCCACAGCATTAACAAAGTCTGCCTTCTTTTTCCCCAACGTGCTTTTTTTTTCTCTATATTATAGCTTAGACCTCTCTGAGGAATTCGCGTCAAATGCCAGAAATTCCAGCACGCTTCTAGCCATGGTCATAGGAAATGGCGTAAACTGATTTTAGGAAGAGCTAAGACATTCTTTCACGACACAATCTACTCACAAGGGACAGTTTTTCTACGTAAAATTTATCAGGACAGTTACTTCGGATCGTGTTGTCACCCATCATTAAGCTAGAAACTGTTTCATGAATTCCTTCGGTTGGAAGGAAATTTTATGAACAGACAAAAATATTGTACTCGTTACTTAAAGTTCAATGGTTTGCCATGAATATTTTGAGTCGATCCGTATGTTATATACAAATAATTTCCCTTGTAAGCCTTTGGCTTTCTCAATAATGCAGAAAAGGGAAAAAAGGATGAGGAAAAGCATGCATGATTGCTGAATCTGTGATTTGAGCTTTCTTATTCTTAGTGTAAAAAAATAAACAGGGCCGTGCATTGCATTGCTCCGAGGAAAGAAACAATTTAAAGAATCACTTAAAGAGAAGCCTAGTCGTCAGCTCGGAGCTCAAGTCTAAAGCCGACACTTGTCTATGGAATATTTATGTATGCTAAATTGTACTGCAGTGCATAAGTGACTTGACATGACATGGAACGCGGCACGAGCACAGGAAGGCATGACGGGGATCAAATTTTTATCCTTCTTCCACAGCACTTCGTCATTCTTTCAAATTAATCAACTTAATCTAAGGCTCACGGCGTGTACGTATGTACGGAAGCGTCAGCCTCGCAAAAAAACTTCACTTGAGTTCCCACATGAATTTAATTGATTAATTTGTTTTCCAACGACACAAAATATTGAATTTCTTTAAAGAATAAAAAATCCTCAACAATGAATCTTGGAGTTACTCTTGGATTCAGTTCAACAAATACACATTTCGAGTACATATTTTGATTATCTCATTCATATTTCTAATATCTGGGCAGGTAGATGCAGCATTGCACCACATTGTTCGTCAATCGCTATAAAAACTCACACAAGTTCCACTCAATACTGGAAGAAAATTAAGCACTCATCCAAATACGAAACCAATAATTTTCGTGAGTAAACGAAAATATACTGTCAGAAAACAATAAATATGAAATATTTCTTTGTAGGATTTTTTACGTCGGCTTGTCACAATGTCGCAAACTCCTTAATTCTTTCTTTAAGGTGTGAATCACGCATAAATGTAACACAAACAGAAATGCGTATTTCACTTTTCCCTACCGTGTAATACAAATACAAAAAATGGTTTCCACAGATCAATTGCAGTAATAATACGAGATCAATCATTTCAATCAGAACATCGAAATGGTACAATTAATTGACAATTTGTGTAATTTGTTATTAAACACTAACATAACGTGGGTGGTGGGAAAAGAATTTCGCATATGCTGAATTTACTACGGACAACGTCGCAAACCCTACGTAATGTGAAATGACACCGACAAGTAATGTAATGCTAATTTCCTCAATTTGTTTTTCATTTCCCCAAAAAAGAACAAATGTATTGAGTAAAAAAATTTTTCGAGTGTAATGTGAGATCTTCCGAATGTCGCAAGATATCGAATGCAATTTTCGCCGGTGTGAATCTTACATATCAACACAAGAGTAAAGCGCCGAACTTTTTCGGATTGATAATGATAATGGACCGATTTAAACTCTCTGGAAGCCGAAGACTATTTTAGCCAATTTTACCACTTTCACAATTTTCTTAAGGGAAGTTATCATGCTATCACAAACTCTCGAATACGTTTCTCACCTGCGTAAATCTCACAAACACCAGAACAACGCACAGAATTGTAAGGATAATTTCAGGAGATGATGTTTTGAATGATCTGAAGATGTTTAGAGCCTAAACGGACAACATTCCCCCTCAAAATCCAAGTCTCGACTGATGAACAAGAGCAAGTTTAGAGTTGAGAAAGTTCTAAAGCTCGGTAACCCAGAGGGGAGCCCCAGACACACAGCAAGGAGTCTAAGCAATTCGAGCACTGTTCAATGCTCTGGGCAAAGCAAACCAGCAGCAGCAGCCAGCAGCAGCAGTGATGGACATTCACGTCCCTTCTATTCGGTCCGGGCACCCGGGTATTCTGGTTTCTACCCGGGTATCACTACAGCAGCAGTAGCAGTAGTAATATCAAGAGCAATAGCAGGAACCCTGCAAGTTTTTGTGTTTTTTTACATTAACATTGCAATACTACTGTTTTGTATCTGCAAAAACTTTGTGCGTTCCAGTGAAAATGCAGTAACTTCGTCACCGAGGGTTTAGCATTGCGAAATTGGGTAAGAACCATGCACCGCACCGCTAGACCAAAACCAGGACCGAACTGAATTCGGGATAACAACGGATGCGCGGCATGATTTTTTCTCAATACATTGAAACTTTTTTCACAGTCTATGAAATATTTGTATGTGTTTGAGGTGGTCCAATTGTTGAGAGTAATGTTACGCGTAGCCTATTAAAACCTTTTTCGCACAAGCCCGGGTGCCTAAGCCAAGATTTCTATAGAAAACCATACTGAAACGTTGATAACACGGTGACAGAGTCATGGGTGCGGCTGAAACTCGACTAATCTTACGAAAATATTTACCCGGGTGTCTCGTATGTTGACCAAAATGGTCAATTCGAGACTTTTCTGACGATGGGAAAGCTAGGAATGTCCAGAAATCAATTTTTTATTACAACCTCCCTAAAAATTGTGTCACGTCACCACCGTAAAAGTCGTCAATAATTTTGACGCTCGTACAACGTGCGGTTCCTAGACCTTAGATTTGACAATACATATATCGATACTTTCTTTGGTGTACAGTTAATGGTCTGAGAAATTCCTCAAAAGCATCAGATATCCACATACTGCAAAATTTATAAATGCTTTTTATCATCACAGAAGAATGTACTACAAGCCCAGGAATTGGGTGAATTTTGACAGGCCTAACTACACGGTATCGTGTACTCGAGTTGATTTTATCTGCGTGTGTGGTTGACGTAAACTGAAACTATCTCGTTAATTCGCCGTAACTACAGTGTTGATTACGTTTCTATATGTATGTTGATATTTAGAGTACGCACCGATAGTACTTCATATGTCACATGTGCTCCAACGGTTTTTAACGGTTTCCTTTGAGCTCCACTTTCACTACTAGCATAGTTTCGAACCTTATGCAAAATACATGTGCGTGCTTTCTCCGAACATCCAGTCGTTGTTGTTGCAAATAAAGTATGCATACCATACCATGCCGTGTCAATGACTCACCGTCACCATAATGTTACTAAAGGTTGTGTTCAACATGTCAATATTTACAGTGCTCATCCAATCATGAATGAAAATAAAAACGTAAAGAGAGTACACAGTCCATCGTACATGGACGTGCACATACGATACGACACATTATCATCCACCTTTTTCCGGACATTCAAAGAACAAATATCATCAAAGGGGTATCCTGTCAAATGTACGAACCACGTACTTTCTCCAATATCGGTAAATATAAAGTGCGGTCTACAGGGTGGAAAAAATGTCCCAGCTCCAACGAGTTATTATATGGTATTCGACTTTCTATATTTGTTTGTGTTTTAATCTTACACTGCCGGTGTATTTGAGAGAGTTTACGTAAAGGACCTTATGTTGAACTTAAGTGATATGAAACACCAAGGAAATGGAACTGTATACAAGAAGGCGAATACAACATGCTTAAATACTAAATGGGTGCACTCACACTACACATCACTTAAGAATTTTCTATAGACTCCATAACTAGCGCCTATAACTCGCTTGCCTTGAATAAAAAGTATACAAACAGTACTAAGTCTCTGAAGTTTCTGGAATATGTAATTTCAAATGGTGCGTCAGATATAAGTGCTCCCTGTTCAAAGGAAAGACTGACCTATCTTATCAAAAGCCAGGATAAAGTCAACCATTCATTGCATTATTGAAACAAGGGGAAAGGAGTAAAATGTAGCAAGCTTTTCGTTGATTGATGGAATGCGAAGGAGCTTTTGTTTATTCAGAACTCAAACAGAAATGGATAGGTTAACTATTTTTAGAGCAGAAGCTTTGAGAGAGAGAGGGGACGTTGGGGCTGTTCAGTAACTGAAAATATAATTTTTGATTGTATCATGTGACTTCTTAAGTACGTGGTTCAATACCTTGACTAGTCAACCGGACGGTGTCGATGTCACCATAATTTTACTCCATTCAGTGGTTAAGCTAGCAATTTAATTCCACCTGGTACTGGTGAATTTAAAGACTTGACCTAATTCCCTGCATAATCCAGAAGTTGAACATTTTCGTGCTTGGAACTTGGACACAGACCTCCTTCTGATTCCTTTAAAAATGTATCTCGTTTTCGAGCTAAGCCTGCTATTCACTTGCGGGGTAGAGTCAAGGGGTGATAAAAATAGCAATCACTACGTAGAACTATTTAGTTTTTCGTTTTTCACGTTTCACGCATAGGTTTTCCTTAGGATAACCTTCCTCGTGTTCCACCGCGTTAAAATAAGCTCACATAAATTTATAATATGGTAATTTCTGTCGGGACTGGGAATCGTGTAATTTTGGAACTTCAGATGGTATCATTTCCTGAGTCTACCTTGTAAGGAAGAAAGTGGTTGCCAGTATTGGTGATGTAAATGATTGATGAATTCTCCAGGCCTAGCCTAAAGTCACTTCTGAGAGAAATTTCTTCAATTACGAATACGAATACTGTAGTCACAATTGGTACCCAATAACCATCACAGTGCGACAGCTCAATCTCAAATCTGAGTTAGTTACTTTGAAATTCAGGTTAAACTAATCGCAAGTAAAATTGAATGCCGAGTTAATGCCACACTCAATCGAAAGGTCTGAATAGAATTAGACCGAAGTTCATTGACTACTACTATGAATAGAACTGAATACGAATACGAACCTTCATTTAACCATCATGATGTTCAAAACAATCTTTTGAAAATATACAATGAGTAATTCACGAGTCATCTGATCTCACTGATGATTTCTCAACAAATTCTATCAATATTTTGATAATATAAACCATCTCAAATGATGTGAAAGCACGTTGGTTAATAACATAAAGCAAAGGGTCCTCGCACCACTTATTCAGGAGTTTCCAGAATTGTCCTAGACCCAAACTGATAACTGTCTTAATTGAGTTTTCACTTTTAGGGTGAAACGCTCGTCCTGGAAGTATTGCTCCCCTTCGAATCTTTGCGCATCGCGTAATTTTTATTACTCATTCGCTCAGAATTTTATAGTTGACTGCTTCAGGAAAACTACGTTGAATGGAGATGACGAAATAATTCTAGGAAGATTGACGGATGTGCCAAAATACGACTAGTTGTTCAGTCATTTCATTAGGCGCTCAGTCATGCGGGAAGCACTAGACAGTCCAGCCTGCTGGGAAAATTGACCTTACCGGAATTGTGTTCAGCTTCTTTACGTTAATGAACACGAAGTGTATAGGCTATACAATTCTTAAACTCTGATGGTAAATTAAACGAGAAAACTAATTACGACTTTAAATAGACCGACTACTTGCTATAATTATTACAGATCAGCTAACCTACCTGAGATTGGAAATTACTTTTAATTTTGGTAGATATCACGAATATTTCACAGTCTAGACTGCGAAAACTAGAATATCTAAAATAAAATATTTGTTGACGAATGGAACTCTTAACAATTTCGACCCTAAGTGTTTGTACAAGAGTCCGAGTGAGTCAAACTGCTCACATGGGGAATTGGTAAGCGGCTGCCCAACCCCACCCGATATGTTACGATGGACTCATTCTTTAGTGTGTTTGTTTCAAAGAACAAGATTTGTTACCTGTTGAAATGGAATCCAGACAGATCCTAACATGCGCTCTTGTACAAAACTATCAGCAGTTTGCTTTATGTGTCGAACGACTCTGGCGTCTAATCTATTACTGAGGATAAGTAAGTAGTTATAAAGTAAAGTGAGGATTGGAAGTCGTTGGAAGTCTTCAACAAAGATTACTGACCGACATGGATTTTGCATGGACTTTTACGTTTACAAGTCCGATTATCCTTTCTTGCGTGTCAGACAATGTCATTAAGGCAACTGTAGTCCAAAAACTCATGTAAATACTAAGGGCTTTTACTTAATCTTATCTCTTGTGTGACTGCCGACTGGTTTGAAACATTGTATACAGTATGAGTATCCAGCTGCAATGTGCGTTAACCATGCGATCCAATAGTACAATTTTGGTAACGGGATATAGAATAAGTACACGTGTAATCGAATGGAATTGAATTGAATTGCTGCGTATACTGTGGTGAACGAGACAAGTGATTGGTCATACTGAGATTACCATTTCGAATACTTGTTTCTCAAGGAGTTATGATTTCTTCTCATGAAAACAAGAAATGCGGAAACTCAGCAAAGTAAAGTGTGACTTGGAGATTATGATCTCCTGTCTGGACCATTTTCTCAATATTAATCGTAAAAGGACATGGCTAAAAGCTATGGCACTTTTGTTCACCAGAAAAGATCTCTTGGATTTTGTCGAAAAGATTTTTACCAAAAATAAGCTCTCTGCGGTTGAAACCGGTTTGAATTTTAATAACATTTTATTGTGAGTCCAAATCGAGTTTGGATTCAAAAAATCATAAGCACTCGTTCAAAATTGTAATGCTCTGATTCGGGTTTTTAGTTTGAAATACTCACTACTAAAATAAGTGTGAATAATGAATGAATGACGAAATCAATTGTAAGATAAGTTTGAATTGGTTTGAATAAATAAATATTTACATGCTGGCATAAAAAATATGAAATATTATGTTACCACAAAGTAGTATCAATTTTAAAGTACACACAATGACGATGTCCTGTTTGTAAACAGAATTTCAAATCGTCATATTTCAAAACTTATGCTGTGTTTAATACTAGTGGAGTTTATGACGCGAGAAGGTCCTCAAGTTTATTGACACCCCATAAAAATCATACAATCATTCAGTAAAAAAGCTCTCAATTTTTTATGTCTAATATTGACTCTTCCTCATTTTTCTCAGCCTATGATGTTACGTACGTAAACACACACAGACACATATGCATAATATTTGCCTCTTATGGATAATCTCAATCATGAACCAAACGGATTGAGTATAATGGACTTGGATTCAACGAATACATAGCAGATGACGAGTCTTCACTTTTAAGAGCAATAAATTTTTATTACACTCAAGTAAGTAAGTGTACAGAATTTTATTCCACGCGGTTCAATTTCCCCCCACATTATCACACTAAGCAATCATGGACATTTTTTTCCTCAGTTGGAGTTTTAATGGTGAATTGGGTGGAACACATTTCAAACTTTTATTTACAATGTTCACTCACTATTATCAATGCAAAAAAGTTAGTGGTTTCTATTCAGGTTTCAAATCTTAAAAAACATGAATTAGCAGTCGGGTGAGTTTGTGGGATTCGTCTCTGGAGCCTAACCCCACCCTTAGCGCGATCACACAGTCCATTTTGGTCAGTCAATCTGTCCAAAATCTTAAAAACCGCTCGGATTATATTTACGTTCACCGCGCTACGACCTCAGAAAATACCCAAATGGACAGTACAACCCGCTGGATCTGACTAGGTACAATTGCTTAGGATTAAAACATTCAATGCAACCTATTCCGAGATAGAATCAAATTTCTGCTACCCTCCGCACTTGCAGAAGCATTTGATCATTTAGCATTAGAAACGGGTCTTTAAAATTGACTTAGTATTTTCAAAGCGTAAATCCCTTGATTGATTTCAAAATCTTGTTAAGTTCGACACATGCTATACTTGCTTGCGGGACATTGTGGTTGTGTTTTCCATAGCTCTTCGGTGAATCCGTCAGCCAAAAAGGCGACAGATGTGTGATTATTTGTTCACTCTGCATTTAATGAGTTCATCCCTTGGAAACAAGGCAGGAATCCAAGTCACGTCCTACCCGGGCGTTAACTATTACGTTTCCTGCATTATGCATGGTCGTTGGATTTTGCTGATTACAAAATAATCCCCCTAATAAGGAAGGTCTCCCGTCCCTTCTAAAACTAGCATTTAATTTTGTCTGGCTTTAGGCATTTGTGTTTGAACTTGTAGTAGTAGTAGTGAAATCTTTTGTATATTTAGCCCCACTTGAACCAATTAACACTTTAATCAGGCAACCTGCATTGCTTATATTGCTTATGCGTATAGTTATAATATTCGTAATTATTTATTTTTATGTCAGGATGCGATAATGTGGAAGAATTTCCATCTCGCGACAAAATTCTATCATAGCTACGATAAAAAATCTCAGCTGATCAAAACTTTATTTAATTATGAGCACAAGTTATTTTTCCACGTTTTTTCTTTGAAGATTTGATCCTCAACAGAGCAAAGAAGCAAGGACTGCCTATACCACCATCATACTACGAAAGAGAACTGCATTTTGGCTTTACATCCCACTCGGGACGATCTCATCTAAAACTTGAAAATGTAAAAAAAAATACTACTACACTTGTTGTCGTGACAGGGAGATGAGTTGTTGGGTGTAATATGGATTTTGAGTATTATTCACATTTTATGTATGCATTGCTTCAGTTTTTGCGTTCTACGGAAGGATAAGGGTTGATTCGACGAGTGTTGTGGTAGCAGATGTTGAGTTATGGCGTTTCCCATGTCATTCTCCTGCTTCTCTTTCATTCTCGAGTGGAAAACTGATGCAAATGTAATATAAATGCAATCCCCTATGTGTTATGTGTAGATTTAGGGAAACTTATGACTAAAAAGTATGAATTTCACCAAGCAGTATAGTGTAAGCTCAAGAAAAGAACACAAATCATTTGGCAGTGACATTGGCCTTATGAACTTTTTGCTGCATTGCGTGCATGCATTTGATGTGTTTTCGTTACACTAGGAGTGCAGTGTAATAATACTGTACCAGTATGCGTGAACAAATCTTCACCTCATGAATGATGTGCATGCATGTTGTTTTCGAATGAGTTATGAATTAAAATTCGCCACTCGAGGGAAACAAGATCAATTTCGATTTCGTTTCCATTCTCCCCCTTCCACTAACAGGCAATTTATAACATACATATAAACCTAAACTTCATACAAGAAGTTCTTATGATTGAACAAGTTACACAGTACAAGGACTAATCCAGAATTAATTAGTTTTTGAGAATTCAGATTAATTTACCATAGGAGGGTAAGGTTTCGTGGAAAGCGAATTCCCTAATAATTGTAGGTCGGTTGGGATACGGCAAGCCTGTCGCTGTGCAGGGTCCCTCATAACCTTGCTAAATAAATAGAGCTGGTACTAAAAGTACTCGATGAACTTTGGCCACCCCGAAGTTAATTAATGGATGGATGTTGGATTTGGATTAAATTTTTCCATTTTATTTTTTTTCTACAGGATGGAACTACTGAATAAGGTTTGGACTGCGAAATAATGACATGAATTTGTTAGGTAGGTACCGACGAAATCAAGCAACATTTTAGTGTCAATTATCTACGAACAATGAAAAAATACTGGATTCTCTACCTCTCTTGGTACAGGTGTCTCACACCGTTGATTCATACTGGCAGTGGTGATGACAGCACAGCACAGAAGAAAAATATTACTTCATCGTCTTTTCACTCATTATCACAAGCGAGCGGCGTAAAGGTCCTACTCCAAAGTCATTCAATTACAGGTGGAGCGGTTCCACTGAATTGTTCC